>CM046662.1:1401148-1463320 GCA_025594165.1 Tamias sibiricus | reverse complement strand
ATTTTAATTTTTCTCCACTTAGAATGATGTTGGTCTGGGGCTTATCATGGATGGCCTTTATAATGTTAAGATATGTACCTGTTATCCCTAGTTTTTCTAGAATTTTGAACATGAAGGAGGTGGTGTATTTTGTTGAATGCTTTCTTTGCATCTATTTTAGATAATATGTTTTTTAATCTTTGAGTCTATTGATCTAATGAATTACATTTATGATTTCCATATGTTGAACCATCCTTGCATCCCTGCAATGAACCCCACTTGATCATGGTGTATTATCTTTTTGATATGTTTTTGTATTCGATTTGCCAGAATTACTGAGAATTTTTACATCTATGTTCATTAAAGATATTGGCTTGAAGTTTTTTTTTTTTTTTTAATGTATCTTTGCCTGGTTTTGGAATCAGGGTGGTATTGGCCTCATGGAATGAGTTCAAAAGTGCTCCCTCTTTTTCTATTTCCTGAAATTAATTGAAGAGTATTTGTATTAGTTCTTCTTTAAAGGTCTTGTAGAGCTTGGCTGTGTATCCATCCAGTCCTGGGCTTTTCTTGGTTGGTAGGCTTCTGATGACATTTTCTATTTCATTGCTTGAAATTGATCTTTTTAAATTTTGATATATCTTGATTAAAATTTGGGCAAATCATATGACTGTAGAAATTTGTTGATGCCTTCAATATTTTCTATTTTATTGGAGTACAAGTTTTCAAAATAATTTCTAATTATCTTTTGTATTCTTGTAGTGTCTGTTGTGATATTTCCTTTTTCATCATATATGTTAGTAATTCGAGTTTTCTCTCTATTTTTCTTCCTTAGCCTGGCTAAGGGTCTGTGAATTTTATTTGTTTTTTCAAAGAATCATCTTTTTGTTTTGTCAATTTTTTCAATTGTTTCTTTAGTTTTAATTTCATTGATTACAACTGTGATTTTAATTATTTCTTGTCTTCTACTGCTTTTGGTGTTTGATTGTTCTTCTTTTTCTAGGGCTTTGAAATGTAATGTTAAATGATTAATTTGTTGACTTTTTCTTCTTTTAAGGAATGAACTCCATGCAATGAACTATCCTCTTAGAACTGTGTTCATAGTGCCCAGGAGATTTCAATATGTTGTATCTGTGTTCTCATTCACCTCTAGCATTTTTAAATCTCCTCCTTGATGTCTTCTGCATCCCATTGTTAATTCAGTAGCATATTATTTAATCTCCATTTGTTGGAGTAGCTTTTATTTCTTATTTTATATTGATTTCTAATTTAATTTTATTATGGTCTGATAGAATGCAAGGTACTATATCTACTTTTTTTTTTTTACATTTTTTATGAGTTGTTTTGTGGCATAATATATGGTCTATTTTAGAGAAGGATCCACGTGCTGCTGAGAAGAAAGTGTATTCACTCATTGAAGGATGAAATATTCTATATATGTCAGTTAAATCTAAGTTATTGATTATATTATTGATTTCTATAGTTTCTTTGTTCACCTTTTGTTTGGAAGACCTATCTAGTAGTGAAAGAGGTGTATTAAAGTCACCCAAAATTATTCTGTTGTGGTCTATTTGACTCTTGAGCCTGAAAATAGTTTGTTTGATAAATGTAGATACTTTATTATTTGGGACATATATATTTATAACTGTTAATTCTTGTTGGTGTATGGTTCCCTTGAGTAGTATGTAGTGTCCTTCTTTATCCCTTTTGATTAACTTTAGCCTGGAGTCTACTTTATTTGATATGAGGATGGAAACCCCTGCTTGCTTCTGCAGTACATGTGAGTGGTATAATTTTTTCCCAACCTTTCATCTTCAATCTCTGGATGTTTTTTCCTATTGATGAATGAGTCTCTTGGAGTCAGAATATTGTTGTGTCTTTTTATTTTTTTTAATCCAATCTGAAAGTCTATGTCTTTTGATTGGTGAGTTTATATTGTAGCATTTTCTATAGGATCTTAGTGGCATCTTCCTTAAGGACAGGGCAAAATCAGTACAGCCTATGGTGGTCCGCCAACAATATGCTGCCCTCAGCAATGATGATTGGGAGCCCTGTGATCTAGGCCACGGTCCTTGACAGGATGTGGAAGTCTAAATCATCCATGGGAAGCCTTCCCAAAGGTGACTTTTCTGTCCCATGTCTTCCCCTCGGCCGCCGTGACTTGCTGGCCTTGGGTAAGTCCACCTGAAGTGCTAGGGTGGCAGCCAGAGACGGGTAAGATCTCCAGAAAGGAGACAACCTAAGACAGGCACACTCTTGAGTAGGGTGGGCTCCCATCAATAAAACAGAAAATGGGAAAAGAAATGCTGGGGACATTAAGAACACGTCAGCCCAAAACATGACTTCCTGATATATGGACTTGGCCTAGCCCAGGGGTGTTTCCTTGACACATGATGAAAAATCAAACCACCACAAGGATAGGCTAATGGCTGTTCCTCTAATGTGATCTGCTCATGTTCCCTATGCTTCCCTATAACCTTTCTGTTGATAAAACCCTCTCTTTTTCTTCATGAAAGATATCATCGTGCTGAAAGAGTTAACTTTGACTGTGTAAGTTCTCCTATTTACTTGCTGTTCTGTTCTTTATTCACATATATGGCCACCAGGTGTTGCTATTGCAATTATTTAGATCCAGACTAACTCTGTACATTTATCTTTTCTTGAATTTAAGTTAAAAACATAACATAGAAAGAGTAACACAAACCTTTTTCTATAAGTACTTAATTCCTAGTTAATAAGCTTTAAGAGTCTTTTGTGATTGAAAATAGATTTCTTTTACATTTTTAAGTAGATATAAATTCCTTAGAGTAAAAAGTCTTTCAGAGTTAACATTCAGCCTTGCCTCCCTCTTTTCCCTGCTTCTAGGTTTTATAAATAACTGCTATAAAAGAAAAACAATAGTGCTTTTGAATCCCAGACAGAGAAAGTTGACTTTTATTAGACAGCCTGAATGGTGTGCAGAGTAAACAGTTTCAGGGAATCCATGAGAAATAAATTTTTACCCAGACTAATTAGATAAAAATGACAAAATTATAATATGCCCAGACAGTCACGGACGTGACTTATGCCTTGAAAAGGTGTAAGTGACCTCAAAACCTTGAAATATATAGGATAAGAAATTTAATATGTCTAAAATGTAATCTATAAATTAAGTCATGTCTGTGATGAAATCACAAAAGAAAATATAAACAATATGTACTGCCAAAAATTATGCTTAAATACCTACAACAAAGTGAAAGTAAAGAGGGAAGATTCCACAGCCTGACTCCTGTGTTGGTGTGTTATTTTCTTCCCCATGGCTCTGCCTTCGTACTTCGCTGAGTGCTCGCGTTTGTACCCCCCCCCCCGCTGAGGCCGGCCCCCAGCAAGTTTAGGCTATTAACATTCAGGGTTATTATTGAGATGTGATTTGTATTCCCAAGAATTTTTGTTTATTTTTGGTATTTAACTAGACTTGTTTTCTCCTCTGATTAGTTTTTCCTTTAGTGTCATACTTTCCTGTACTGATTTTCATCATTGTTTTTCATTTCCTATTCGTGGAATATTTTGCTGAGGATGTTCTGTATTGCTGGCTTTCTAGTTGCAAATTCTAACTTTTGTTTATCATGGAAGGTTAATCTAAAGCTTAATTTTGCTGAATATAAGATTCTTCATTGACATCCATTTTCTTTCAGAGCTTGGTATATGTTGTTCCATGATTTCCTGGCTTTGTGTGTCTGGGTTGAAAAATCTGCTGTGATATGAATTGGTCTTCCCCTATATGTGATCTAATTCCTCTCTCTTGCAGCCTTTAAGATTCTCTATTTATTCTGTATGCTAGGCATTTTTATTATAATGTATCTTGGTGTAGATCTGTTGTAATTTTGTACATTTGGTGTCCTGTAAGCCTCTTGTATTTGCTTTTCCAATTCATTCTTTATGCTTGGGGAATTTTCTGATGTTATCTCTTTGAAGAGATTTTGCATTCCTTTGGTTTGAAACTTTGTGCCTTCCTCTATCCCAATTACTCTTAGATTTGGTATTTTGCTGCTGTCCAATAATTCTTGGATGTTCTGTTCATGGTTTCTTGCTATCTTCACTATGTGGTCAGTTTCATTTTCCAGATTGTATACTTTGTCTTCATTATTGGATGTTCTTTCTTCCAATTGATCTAGTCTGTTGGTGATGCTTTCTATTTTGTTTTTTACTTGGTTTATTGTTTCCTTCATTTCAATGATTTCTGACTGGATTATTTTTAGTGTCTCTATCTCTTTTTTGAAACAATCTTTTGCTACTTACATTTTCTCTCTTATCTCTGTGTTATAGTGATCAATTCTTTCCTGTATTTGCTCATTTACATCATTCTTTAATACACAGGTCATTTTAATTATGAACCTTCTGAACTTCTCTGACATTTCATCAACTTTGCTGAGCATGGGTTCTGTTATTGTAGTATCCTGGTTTCCTTGGGGCACTTTTCTCCCTTGTTTTTTTCGTGTTATCTATGTGTCTTTCTTTCCTGCAGTGTGGCTCTAAGATATTACAGTCTCTACTCTATATTATTGTAATATCTGTGCAGGTTGTCTGTGCCTCACCTTGATGTTGGTCTTACAGATCCTGTAGGTGTTTTTCGATGTATGCTACTGCAACTAAAGGTGGTGGTGGCAATAGTGGAAGTAACTCAAGATAACAGTGTAGGTGCCCCAGGATGGATGCAATGTCTTCCAGAGATGGGGCTGAAAGGGTGGGCTTACACTGTCTTGTGGATGCCTACTCTGAGATGCAGCTGCTTCTAGGCCATATCTTTTGTTCAAAAGGTAGGGGCTACTGTGTGGGGAAGGCAATGGTGATGTCCACAGTGTCCCAAGGTGGAAGTGGGTTAGGCTTGGCCTCCCAGGTGGGGTGGGGTGGCAGACTCTGGACATATCCTGGGCCTGGGTCCCACATAGGTTAGTGTGGGCAGATGTGGGCTTAGCCTGAGCTCCCATGGTGGTCTGCTTGTTGGAAGAGGTGGTCCTATGGTGGAGCCTGAGATTGGCAGGTGTCTGATGGTGGTGGGATGGACCCTGGCCCACTCTCAGCGTGGTCCCATGCAGGTTTGTGTGGGTAGAACTCTTGTAAGGGAAAACATTTTAAAGGAAAAAAATTACCTGAGGTGCTACAACAAAGAGAGCTCTTTGCCTGGGAACATGCATTTGGTATTCCTAGGAGGTAACTGACTCCACACAGTGGCCAAGAAGTATCAGGGCTCATGAGAAAAACTGGTCATGTGATGAGTTGAGTGGACATATTCTTGTGTGGTGAGACACAGCATGCAGATGTGCTGAAACGTACCTTTTGTTTAGTGATCACCACATTTATGAAATGACCCAGGCCAACAATTAACACAGGACCCAACCTCCAGAGCTGGCTAGACTCCTCCAACCACCATATGTTCTTCAAGGCAGAGAAACGCAACCCTAAACTTCATCAATTTTTATTTTGAACCACTTTCAGATATGCAGAAAAGTGACAGAATTAAAGCAGTAGGTTTCCAGTTTCTGTTGATTTTAACATGTTACACAAACATAAAATAATCTCCAGAGCCAGGAAATTCACATGGTACTAGAGGTGGTGCACTAAATGACAGCAATGATTTTAGAACCCGAAGCCAATAGTGAGAAACCTCCTAGGGCCCCTCTGGGAAGGCCGGGTCTGTGGGATCTGTAGCATCCACGCTGGAGGGAGACTCAGAATAATGCTGGTTTCAGGGTGCATCCTAGGCAAACTCCCCAGGGGAGCACTACCCGGGATTTCTAGGGCCCAAGTGATTCCTACCTCCTGCCCAATAAAGTTCTGCACAATTCAAAATTCCTGCAGGAGTTTCAGACCTGGCTAAGTGCGCCCTCTAGTGCCAATTAGACATATCGCCCCCAAGATGAGAAGCCCACCGTCTGTGCAAGGCCGACTTAGACCTTATTGAAGACACAAGCAGAAGGAGGTGGTGGATAACAGAATTAATGCCAAGTTCCACAGTGAACACCCAGACATGCACCCATGAAGATGAGAGCCGGGCCTGGTGACCTAGGCTTGTGATCACAGTGACCAGGGATGCTGAGGCAGGAGGATGCAAGTTCAAAACCTGCTGAGACACTGTCTCAAAATAAAATATAATAACAATAAAAAAGACGGGGAATGTGGCTTAGTGGTAAACCCCTGGAGAGAGAGAGAGAGAGAGAGAGAGAGAGAGAGAGAGAGGGAGGGAGAGTTCACAGTGCACCAGGACCTGGCCAAAATGGAACTAACAAGACCCCAGTGACTGTCCCTCATCAGTTGGAGATGGGTGATAATGTTTCAGAGCAAGAATTCACACTGGCTATTTTGAGGAAACCCAGCAAACTCCAAGATTATAAGAAAAATTCAGACATTTGTCTGAGGTTTCTAACAAAGACATTGAAATGGTAATATGTCACTCAGAAATTCTGGACAGCTAACGGCAGTGAGTGAGCTCAGGAGCACCACGCAGAACCACACCAGCAGATTCCACCAGCCAGCAGGAGAATCATTGAGGGCAAGAGGCTGGTCGAAATAACAGTAGAGGAGAGAAAGGGCAAACATGAGTAAGGAGAAATAAAGAGAACACCCAGGGCAGTGTAGAGTGGGAGGAGCCAGCCCGAGGTCTGGCTGTGGTTTAGGGGAATGGGAAAGTGACGGGGCACAATGTCCAGTCACTGACATAACAGAAAACTGCATACCTGAAGGAAGAGTTGAACATAGGGTGTTGGGTCCATAGCCCAGTGGTGCCTGCACAGCGGGATGGGCTGCCAGGAGACCAAAGAAAGCACCCAGGGAAGGGGTGTGGGACACGGGCTTTATTGACAGGGACTGTGGCAAGGGGCTGTGCAATGGCACCTCCATCTCTCATGTGCTTCCTCAAGCAGCATCTACTTCCCTTTGGGCAATCTGTCTGGGGGCGGCAGGCCAGATGAGGGTGTCCTTTCCACGTGTCCTCAGCTCTGCACCAGGCACCACTGGCAGAGGGACTTTGTAAGCTGCACTGTGGGAGCAGTGGCATCATCAACATCAGCTTGCTTAGTTTGCTTTGTTCCTTGTGTGACCAGGTCCCCACTGGGCAGCCATACTGGCATACCTGCAAAAGCCCACTTTCTGTAGATAGTGTTAGCTCCCCTCAGTCCCCAGTGGGCACACAGGAAAGCCAGGGTCCTTCAAGATAACATCGATCCCAACATGACCTCCCCACCTGGGTGCTCTCTTGGCTTGCCTAGGAACCCAGAGGGCTGGCTCAGGATTATGGTGTTTTACTGTCCTCCCTTTCCTCAAGAGGAAAGGTACAGGAAGGTGAAAGACCAGCAAGGTTATTTAATCCACACACTACCTGCCCACACAATGTGTTCACATTCTCAAAGCAAAAGACTAGGCTGAGTTGAAGACAGATCAGAATGCAGTAGTGACCCTGACCCTTCTCCAGCACAGAAAGGAGAAGTGAGGATTAGCTGACCAGACAGGTGGGTGACAGAACAGAGGCCCCAAGACCCAGCATTAGACACTGTGAGGCCTGGGGATAGGGGGCTTCAAGTAGGGTTCCTGGAGCAGAAAACGAGGATGGAGTTCCCCAGCCCCTAACCTGGACCAGCGTGGGGAAGATAAGGGAAAGAGTGAGGAGAAGCTGGTCACTCCCTCCCACCACAGCTGGAGAAAGCAGGCCAAGGTAAACGCCCCAGGATCGGGGTCACAGAAGTAGATAAAGCAGTTCAACCCAACGTGGACAGACAGTGGAGCCCCACAGGACAGCCATGTCATGGAGCTTGCAGCTGCCCAACTTCCCAAAGAGAACTTTAATCAACTGCAGCTCCCACCTCAGGAGAGCAATTATCAAACAAGAGAGAGCTCCCTAGTGGGATGGCTCAGTGATCCAACTGACGAACTTGTAGAGTGCCGCTGCAGCCCAAAGTCATGTGGACACGGAGAGTGGGGGAGAAACAGCCCCACCCAGGAAGTGCTGGCCTAAACCTCCACACACAGCCAGGGAGCTGGGCAGAGAGGAACTTGACACAGGGATTCACATTCACAGCAGCAGGTGAGGAGCTCAGATCCACCAGGAAGACAGCTTCCATCCTGAGTATCAGAGAGGCATGTCACCTACATCACTGCCACAACCCAGTGGGGGCTTGACACAGGCGGGACAGCTGTCTCAGTCTCAGGCAGCAGAGATGAATGGCACCTGTGACCTGTGGCAGCAGCCTGGGCGTACTTGGACGTGGGCAGGATGTGGTCTCTGTCCCAGTCAGTGCAGGGAAGCAGGTTTATGACCTTGGGCAATGGGAGCTACAGCCCAGTGAAATGGCTGGGTTTCTTTACCCAGAAGCAGGGACAGTACCCTGGTGTTCTCTTGGTCAAGGAGGATGCTTCTGCGCCACAGACCACCCACGAAGAACCCACAACCACAGTTTCCTGCTTGCAGACATCCACCAGGCTCTATGCCAGTTGAAGAGGACCCTGTGGAAGGAGCAGGTGTGCAGTGGCCTTTGGCAGTCAGAGTGATAGCCAGAGCCCTGCATACTGAGCTCTTGGGCACAGTTGCAACAAACATCACTGCACCCTCTAGCAGCCAGCTTCAGGTCCTGGGCTGGCAAAGCAAATCCAGCTGCTGGGAAGTCCAAGGCAATCAGGGTAATGACCCCTCTGCCCCAGCAACTCCTGGGGTCACCAGAGCTGAAGAGTGACAGACATCTTCTAAAGGTCCCAAACCTCGATGAAATCCAAAAACTAAGACTTGCCACAACCTGAGCCGCCAAACCTTACGGTGGCATCTTCCTTATGACAAGAATGAGCAATGCATCCTCGTCATCAAAATAAAGAGAGAAGCAAGGCATTCTTTCTTTCTAAATGAATAGATGTACACAAACATGGCGCTGAGAGAGTTAATCCTGTCTGTGTGTATTCTTACTGTCTTGTTTTCTACTCATATATGTGGCCACCAGGTGTGAATACATTAATTATTAAGAATGAGACTGGTTCTGGAAATTATAGCCTTATGGAATCTGAGTTGGAAGCATAAAAACATTTTCTAAAGTTGTACTATGTAGCAGGTTTCTGTTAGGAAATGGCTTTTGTAAATGCCCACTGTTTGACATTTTCTCATTATAATTATGTGCACCAAGAAAAGGCTTTAAAGGTCTTTTTGTAATTGATAAGGATTCCTTTAACTTTTGAAGTAGTTTAAGATAGATATATACAAGTTCCTTAGGGTAAAAGTCCTTCAGGCCTAACATTTGGCTAATGAAAACATCTGTTAGCTCAACTTTTGAAAAACAGCCATACTCCCTTTTTTCTAAATTCAAAACAAAGTCATTATAGGGAATGAAGGAGCGTAGGAGTTTTGAGTTTAATTAAAGATGTTAGGGTGATTCAGCCATAAAACATTATAGGTAAAATTGTTCAGACTTAAAGGATCATGGGAATAGGTTTAAGTAAAAAGCATGTTTTGTACTTTATTTTATTAACATTTAAGATTAACCCATATACAATTTTTCTCTGTCTTTAGATAGATTAGGTAGTGGTATGTACTTAGAAAAAAACACTCTGTTTTCCCCAGAATAGATAACCTTGAAACTCTTTGATGTAACTTCAAAAGCTGTAATGTGAATTGCTGTGTTTTGAGATAAAAAAAAAAAAAAATGCTGAAAAAAGTAGAGGATTCAGCAGCCTTACTCTCATGTCTGTGTGCCGATTTCTCCGTCTCCATCACTGACTCCTTAATTCGTGCCATGTCGTGCAAATCGCGTTGCACCTCCACCGTGCTGTCCTAGCACCCCCTGCCGATAACCCGACTTCGGTAACTGCCTCGAAATGCTGCTCTGCACTCCCCCGCTGAGACCATACCTCAGCACCCAACAAACTGGGGAATGAAATAGGGGATTAGAAAGACACACAAATGTTTAAAGAGAGAAAACGGGGATCAGGTGGGACACTGAACTCTGATGACCTCTGGTGGAGGGACAGTGACTCAGAGCTAGCAAAGCACATTTATTATGTAGGGTCTCATAATCAGGAAGTTAAAAGTATAGGGACATTGTAATTGTTCAAGGTTTGTGAATTATCAAGTGGCTTCCTTGTGCACTAAGATGTTACAGAACTAGAAACATTTTTGTAGCTGTCCTACAGTTGCATTGCCAGGAACATCCTGCTATTAGTTTCTGTAAAGCAGGCAGGCTTGAAGGTCACAGAGCTTGCAAGATATTGTGGTTGTCTTGTTATGCTCAGAAGTCTCTATCCCTCATAGCTGGTGTTTGAGCTCAAGGTCAAGACTGATATAGTTCTGCACAAAGCACAGAACTTCCTCAGGCAAGGCATTACCATAGCTCCTAGGCAGTCTCGTCCTGAGCTTTTGCCCAGAATGTTCCCAGGGCAAAGTGCAGCCATAGCTCTGAGGCAGTCAAAGGCCATGATCCAAGTCACCACTCTCCACAAATAATGAGAATTTTCTTCACCTTACGTGGTTTACTATTAATGGCTCTAATGTCAACTTTGATCTCATAAATATCACTCTTCAGTTTGATTTGATAATTGTGACCCCAGCATTTGATTTGATTATATTATTTTAATCTTTGAACTATTAATTGGAATTATTTTTTTCCTAGCTCAGGTTTACACTTTCTCCTCTTACCCCTCTACTTTCTTACATTACCTGCTACTGCCTCAAATGCCCACATCTATCATTTTCTTCTTTTTACCTTAGCATGAATTCTTTTTTCTAATTCTTTTTTTCTTTTCCCCAATTTTCTCTCTTTCCCCTTTCAGCCCTTGAATCATGTTATAGCAATTTTACTTTATCTAATGACTTATTTTTCAACTTATTCCAGAACATTAGAACAAGTTCACATCTGGATTAGAGGAACTGTGGAGCACACAATAAATGTTCAAAAACAAGTTTTTGTTTTTCCAAAAGTTGACTGGAATGTGGCTTTGCCATAAAGTGTTCATAGTAAATAGTGTTCAGTGTCTTCTCTCACCTTGGTGCAGACTCTCAGGACAGCAGAGGACACACATTGTGTAAAAGTAGCAATACCAGGATATCTGCCCATTACAGTGCACTTAAGAGAGAGAAAATCACTAGTCCTTGAATAAAGGAAAATCATCTGGGTAACACGGTGAACACCTGTAATCCCAGCAGGTGGGAGGCTGAGGCAGAGAGTCAGAAGTTTAAGGTCAGCTTCGGTAATTTGGTCTCTAAGCAATTTAGCAAAAAGTAAAAAAAAAAAAAAAAAAAAAAAAAGTGCTGGGGATGATGCTTAGTGGTTAAATACCCCTATGTTCAATCCTTGATACCGAAACCAAAACAAACAAACAAAAAAGGTAGACATGCAAGGAGCATGAACAAACAAAGGAACAAACCACCCCACACAGTTCACAACACATCAACAACTGACTCCATTGACACCACAGTGGAGAATGTTGGAGAAAAACATTATAAAGTTCATAGTTAAAATGTTCAACTAGTGCTGGGCATGCTGGCACTCATTTGTAATCCCAGTGGCTCTGGAGGCTTAGAAAGGAGGACCATGAGTTCAAAGTCAGCCTCAGAAAAATTGAGGACCTAAGCAGCTCACCAAGACCCTTTCTCTAAATAAAATACAAAATAGGCCTGTGGATGGGGCTTAGTGGTCAAGTGTCCCTGAGTTCAATCTTGATATTGCCCCCACCTCAATATATTCAACTGGCTAAAAGAGGATTCAAGGAAAGAACTTAGAGAGAAAAGACAGGATGTGAAATATCATTTCAATAAAGAGAGATTCTGAAAAAGAACCAAGTGGAAATATTGGAAATGACTCAATAAATCAAATAAAAAATTCAATGATAGCATCACCAATAGATTAGACAAGTATGAAGATAAATTCTCAGGTTTTGAAGTAAAACCACACAATCTTGAAAATGAAGTTGACAATAAAGATGTTAGCAGATCATGACCAGAATATTCAAGAAATCTGGGATAACATCAGGAGACTAAATTAAGAGCTGTTGGTATAGATGAAGGCTCTGAAATAATAACCAAAGGAATGCATATGCTTTTAATGAAATACTATTAAAAATTTTTAAAATCTTAGAAATGAGATGAAAATCCAAATACAAGAGGCACATTAAACTCCAAATAGGCAAGATAAAAAAATCTTTTCCAAGACACTAACGCATAATATACAGAATAAGGATAGAATATTAAAAGCTGCAAGAGCTAGGCACAGTGGCACACACCTGTAATTCCAGAGGCTCAGGAGGCTGAGGCAGGAGGATTATGAGTTCAAAGATAGTCTAAGCAAAAGTGAGGTGCTAAGCAACTCAGTGAGACCCTGTTTCTAAATGAAATCCAAAATGTGGCTGGGGATGTGGCTCAGTGGTCGAGTGTCCCTGAGTTCAATCTCCGGTACCAGGGGGGGAAATGGTGAAAGAAAAATGGTCAGTCACATTTAGTTGTAAACCAATTCAGATTTCAATTGATTTCACAACCCAAACCTTAAAATCCAGGAGAGTTTGAAATAATATATACAAAGTCCTGGAGGAAAACAAGTGCCAACCAAGGTTACTAGGCCCAGAATAATTATCCTTGAGAATTGAAGATGCAGTAAAACTTTCCAAGCTAAGCAGAAACTAAAATAACTCACAACCACTACATCTGAACTATAAAAAATATGGCCAATGAAATAGTTAATACAGCAGAAATAAAAAATTAAAATTAAAGTCAACCTAGATATGCATTACACTGGAAGAATAGTCAACTAAAGGAGAATCAAGTCTGAATTAAACATTAAAAATAAGTTGTAGCTGCCTGATGCTGTTGCTTGCAGCTACGACGCCACGGGAGAAAATTCAGAGGCAGGATGAAAATGAAAAAAGGTCTTTTATTCTTCTTCTCTCTCCGGCTTCAGCAGCCTATCCAACTCCAACTGCTCTAACTCTGACCACCAACTTCAACCACCAACTTCAATCTCTCCACACACTCTAACTAACCTCACCCAGTTATATACATTTTGCCTTAACAAGGACAAGTTCTTACAACTCGAGCTTACAGGTACATCACACAGTGTTCACGGGCATACAAAGATTCTTTCATAAATGTATGAATATCAGGTGGAACTTGAACATCTTTTATGGCTCTCAGCTAACCATAATCTTAGCTATCTCCTTGATTAGGGCTCCTTCATTTCCCCCTTTTGTTTTAAAAGAGGGCATACTCTAGGATGTCTATGTGCAACCAACATTCTTACCCATCATCGGATAATCAAGGCTGTGCCCTTGACTCCTGTCTTAGGTTGATATGTCGGCCACATGAGACTGTCCTGTGTGACTATGCCTGTCTTAGGTTGTCCCCCTCTGGGGATCTTACCCATCATAGGCTAACCAGCCATCCAATCGAGCCCTTCAGGATTGACTGTGTGTGTTGACTGACAGCTGTCTGATCGTGAGGAGATGCTGCAGTTTTAAGGCGGCAAGCCTTCTGCTGAGGAGCCAAGTTCCATAGCGTATCAAGTTCATTACACAAATCAGCTGCCTTAAGTTCCATCAAGTAATGCACTGAGTTCTCTAGACAAATACCTGCAAGGCATTGTCCCATAATGTCCCAAAATGTGAAAGATCAAAATGTCCACTTGTTATAACACGTTGATCTAGGAGGCCCCATGCATGCAGAGCAGAGGCCACACTGCTGGTGAGGTTGTTTGATGCTTGAGCAGCAGGGATGCTTGCAGTGACCATGATCCCTGCAGTTGTAGCAGCAGCTGTCCTTTTTATGTCTAGACAATGCCACCAGCAAATCTTCAGGGCCTGTTTCCTAGAAACTCAAGCATCCATTAGTAAAGGAAAGGCAGTGCTATTCCAGCACTGAGTCAAGAAGTGAGCTGTCAAACTAAAAATAGAATTATTAGAGTAGAAAATTAAAGTTGATCTCTGCTCACACACATTGCTGCTTGAGCCCCATGAACATAAGCTGGCAAAATATAACATTCAGAATAAATCAAAGAAAGACTTAGGGTATTACTGCATTAAAGATAGATTAAAGAAAAGCTAAAAGCACTTTGGAAAAGTAATTTGTTAGCTGTAACCCTCGAGTCTCTGTACACAGCAATCCTTTACCTGTTGAAATAATCCAAATTAATCAGCTATTAAACAAATGAAGTTAATAACAAATAAACAATCCCATGTCAAATACCAAAATATCAGGTTATACAGTATTAGTCATATTCAGAGCTGAAGAGAAGTCCCAGAGACACCTATAAATCAAAATTGATTATCACTTTTAAATAAATTATCTAATTTGAATATTCTAAACCTAAATGAGTTAAAGTTATTTGGATCCATATCTATCTATCTATATGTTTTTATAATTTTTTAATATTAATTTTCATAAGCGCTTTGTTATTTGTGACGTCACACTGGACAGACACACATACAAACATATATTTGTGACATCACATTAACATGAAATTTAGACAAATGCACAGACATAAAGACATATATAAAAAGATAAAAAATACAATTGTGTACACACTAAAGAGAGATCTTGTCCCAGCCGGGAAGAATGAAACTTAAGTTGTGAATTTATTGGAGGACTCCCTCAAGGGAATCATTCCATATCTTCATCTTGGTCCTCTTGATTTTGTACTTGTTTATTCAATCTTGATTCCTCAACAACTTCATCTTGATCCCTTTGATTTGGTACCTGTTTTATTAATCTAGATGGTATCCATATTGGGGAGGAATCATGCTTTGGAAAAACACAAACAGATCCTCTCCCCCAAATTAATACATGTACCTGAAAGAACATCCTTCCAGTAAACCAAAGGTTTATGTTGTTGGTGTGGGTTCCAGTGTCTATCTCCAGCTGAATATCCATTAGAATCTAAAGTTAAGAAATTTAGGGTAAACAGGGCAACTGCCAATCTGTCCTTAGGATTTTTCCAGTTTCCTTCTTTTTGCTTTAATAACATATTTTTGAGTGTCTGATTTGCTCGTTCAATTATTCCTTGTCCCTGAGGATTGTAAGCGATACCCGTTTTGTGAATTATGTTGAATTTTGTACAAAATTGTTTGAAGGATGTGGATGTATATGGAGGGCCATTATCTGTTTTAAGCATTTTGGGGATGCCCAATGCAGCAAAAGCTTGCAGACAATGAGATGTAACGTCATTAACTTTTTCTCCAGAATGTAAGGAAGCAAAAATCATGCCTGAGCATGTATCTATGGTGACATGAATAAATCGCAATTTTCCAAAACTTGGCTCATGAGTGACATCCATCTGCCACAAATGATTGGGCATCAAACCTCGTGGGTTAATCCCATAATGTGGATTGGGCAAATGTGTTACACAAGATGGACAATCCTTCACAATTCTACGAGCTTGCTCCTTTGTGATTTTAAACATTTGTCTTAAAGTAGTGCTATTGACGTGGAACTGGGAATGAAATAAGGTAGCCTGTTGTACTGTAGTAAATATAAAAATTTATTTTTGTGAGGGCATCAGCCTTTTGATTACCTTCATGGAGAGGAACAGGCAGATTAGTATGAGCTCTGATATGTCCTATAAATAAAGGTTCTTTATGTTCCCAAAGGAGATTTTGAATTTGAGAAAACAATTTAAAAGCTGGAGTATGTGGTGCTATTGGTCCTGCTAGCTCCAATTTAGGGACAGCATGTACAATATAGTGGCTGTCTGAAAAAAATATTCATAGTTTGTTCTTTCAAAATTTCCAGAGCTATTATAATAGCTTCGAGTTCCACTAATTGGGCTGATTTTTGACCAGTAATATGAATCATATTCTCATTTTGAGTGACTACTGCAGCAGTACCGTTAGAGGACCCATCTGTAAATACATTAAATGCCTTAGGAATAGGTTAATTTTTTTATTACCTGTGGAAATATAATAGGATGATTGATACAAAAAGATAATATAGGAAACTTAGGAAGATGGTTATCAAAATTTGCAGAAGTAGAGCATCTAGCTATAGTCCAATCATTATCATTGAAGCACAAATATTCAAACTGTGACGATGAATAAGAGGAGTAATAATAGTAGCGGGATGAATTCCAAATATTTTAGTAGAGATCTTAAGTCTTTGAAGAATAAATTTAGCCACCATGGAGGTATAATACTCAATTGTACTTTTAGGAGAGACAGGCAAATGTATCCATAATATAGGTTCCTGTTGCCAAAATACTCCTGTGGGTGTATATTGTGAAGAAATAATAATCAATATTAGCAGTTGATCAAAATCAAATCTATCACAATGGGATCTTTCAATGGTCTGTTCTACTAATTTTAAAGCTTCCATAGCATCAGGAGTTAATGTTCACGGTGAAGATGGATGAGGGTTCCCACGAAGGATATCAAATAAGGGTTTTAATTGTCCAGTAGTGAGGCTTAGTGTAGGGCAAAGCCAATTAATGTCTCCCAGTAGTTTTTGGAAATCATTGAGGGTGGTCAAATGTTCTTTATTTATTAAAATTTTGGGGGGGTCTAACAAAGGTATCCATGATTTTAAATCTTAAATATAATATGGGTGATCTGCTTTGAACTTTTTCTTCTGCTATATATAATCCATATTTTTAAAAATTTTCTGTTATCTCACTAAATATAGTAAATAAGATTTCTTGATTAGGGTGAGCAAGCAAAACATCATCTATGTAGTGTAGACACATGAGGTTTTGATATTTGTTTTTAATGGGCTGAATAGCTTTGTCCACATATATTGACATATAGTAGGGCTATTAGCCATTCCCTGCCATAATACTTTCCATTGATATCTTTTATCAGGGCCATTATTATTGACAGACGGGATTGAAAAAGCAAACATGGGGGCATCCAGAGGGTGTAGGGGAATGGAAAAGAAACAATCCTTTATATCAAGAGTTATAAGATGGAAATTTTTTGGAATAGCTACAGGATTAGGAAGTCCAGGTTGGTAGGGCCCATAATTTGCATGGTTTTGTTAATTTCTCTAAGGTCCTGTAATAGTCTCCATTTTCCAGATTTTTTCTTGATTACAAATATGGGAGAATTCCAGGGAGAGGTGGAAGGCTCTATGTGTCCTGCTTCTAATTGTTCTTTAATTAATAGGTGGGCCGCTTGTAATTTTTCTTTAGATAGGGGCCACTGAGGGACCCAAACTGGATTATCAGAAAGCCATGGTATTTTTAAAATTGTTTTCTCAGTGGCCCTTAGAAAAAATATCCTTTGCCCTTTTTACAATGATTTAGATTTTTATTTTTAACACCTGCAGGCTTGGTTGCTAGGTGTAGCCCCATTTGATGTAGAATATCTCTTCCCCATAGGGTAACTGGCAAGCTGGTCAAAACATAAGGTTGGAATGTTCCTTTATGCCCTTCATTATCTTCCCAATTTATGACTACAGCACTTTATGCTGGGGTGTTAGTATATCCCAAGCCTCTTTAACTGGTTGAGGCTTTCTGCAGAGGCCAGTGCTTGGGCCATTGTTGTAGATTTATGATGGAAGAGTCAGCTCCTGTATCAATTAGCCCCTCCATCTCTATACCTTGAATTTTTATTTTGCACATAGGCCTCAGTGAACAATCTTGAACCCAGCAAGCCATAGGTCCTGAGCCATTGGAACCAAATCCTTACTTATTTCTATTCTGTGGTATACTTTTGAAAGAATTTTGGAAACTGGGAAGGAGAAGCAGCTGAGCAATTCTATCTCCTTGGTTTACAGAGATAATGCCTCTAGGTGAACTTAGCATTATTTTTATCTTTCCTTGGTAATCGAAGTAAATAACACCTGCTGTTACTTGAAAGCCTAATAAGCTTTTAGAACTTTGCCCAAGGATTAGTCCTAGAGTATCTGAGGGAAGAGGTCCTCTGACTCCTGTAGGAATCAGCTGAACCCCCATTTCAGGTGTTAGCACTATCTGGGTGGTGGAACAGAGGTCTAGTCCTGCACTTCCTCTTGTCCCTCTGACAAGGGAGTTAATGGGTAGGAGGGATTGTGACAAGGAATCATCTAGATTTGAGGACATTCCTCCTCTAATGCCTCATACATTTGTGGGCCCCAGGGCATTGGGCCCCGTGACCCATTTTTTGAATTCCTTGACAAATCATTTCCATAAATATCATATCTGGAATGGTATTGATTTGCCCAGCGTGTGCCCTTTTTACACCTGGGGTATCGGCCTGGGGCATGGTATGAGCTTGATCTTATTTCTCTTGGGGGATATTGCCTAGAATATCCTGGTTGATTATGATAATTTTGTCCGGAATATCCTGATTGATTTCTAGGTTTAGCCCTTGTGGAATTTTGAGTGGAGGAACCTCTCATTGCTGCAGCAATCACGTTGCCTGTGACATAGGCATTGTTGATATCCTTGCACAATCTGATATAAATTGATAAGTCTTTTTTATTTCTCCATGGCCTAATTGCATCCTGGCAATATTTATTAGCATTCTTGTATGCTAATTGGATGACTAGGGGCATTGCTTGTTCTAAATCTCCAAATGCTCTCCCAGCTGTTCTTAAGAGTCTATCTGCAAAATCAGCATATGGTTCATTAGGCCCCTGTATCACTTTTGATAGACTGCCCTGCAAATCACCTGTTCCTGATAAGGTCTTCCAGGCTCTAACAGTGGCTGTATCAATCTGGGCATACACACCGGGGTCATATTGTAGTTGGATTTGTAGTTCAGAAAACTGTCCTTCACCTGTTAGCATATCTATATTACTTTCTGGGAAACCTGCTGCAGCATTTCTCTTTGCCACTTCTAAACAAAGTTCCTGGAACTGAGTCTTCCAGACTAGGTATTGTCCCCCACTTAGTACTGCTTTGCATAACCCCTTCCAGTCTGAGGGGGTTAAGGTTAGAGTGTTAAGGGCCTCCAACATACTCAACGTGAACGGAGCTTGAGGCCCATAGGTCATAATCGCCTCTTTAAAATTCTTTATTGTTTTAAAGTCTAGGGATTGGTGATACCTTTGCCCCTCTTCATTTTGAAATACTGGCAGGTCCAAATGTTCCTGCAGTTTTTGGTGTTCAAGAGTGCATAAGCGCTCAGAAAGGCTGTTAATCTCTGCCTCAAGGGCACGCATACACCCAGAAATACACCTCATTGTTTCTGTGAGGGATTTTACCCATGAGGGCACAAAATATTCCTCCGCTTGATGGTCCTTTCTCCTTTTTAATTTCTTTTTGTTCTTTTTATTGTAGACTGTGCTCCCAGAATCACTTTTTGATTCCTCTTCACTACTAGTTTTATAATTCCTAACGGGCTTAGTGGAGGAGGCCTTACTTTCACAGTTATTTGGCTCCTTCTTATTACTATCACTTTTACCAGTATCCTGAGTTTCAGCTTCTAAGGAGAGTACATAGTCTTCGGCTAATTTCAATAGGTTTCTGATGGCTTTTGCAGCTCTTACTTTTGAATTTACACGACTACTCTTCTTACTGGTATTAACTGACTCAGAGGCTATGCTTTCTTGATCACTTTCCTCACTATCCACCGAGTCCTCGATATCTAAAACTCATCCATGACTTTTATTATCCGACCTTTTGTTATTTTCGCTCCCATTTTTAAAAATTTCTTATTTCTTACCTGCTGATGACCGAATTCCCTGTATGAGCCACCACTTGTAGCTGCCTGATGCTGTTGCTTGCAGCTACGACACTGTGGGAGAAAATTCAGAGGCAGGATGAAAATGAAAAAAGGTCTTTTATTCTTCTTCTCTCTCTGGCTTCAGCAACCTCTCCAACTCCAACTGCTCTAACTCCGACCACCAACTTCAACCACCAACTTCAATCACCCCACACACTCTAACTGACCTCATCCGGTTATATACATTTTGCCTTAACAAGGACAAGTGCTTACAGCTTGAGCTTACAGGTACATCACACAGTGTTCACGGGCATACAAAGATTCTTTCATAAATGTATGAATATCAGGTGGAACTTGAACATTTTTTATGGCTCTCAGCTAACCATAATCTTAGCTATCTCTTTAATTAGGGCTCCTTCAATAAGTTAAGATATCAGAAAATAAAACCATCTAATTATGACAATATTGCATGTAAATGGTTAGGCTTATCAATCAAAAGACAGAGATTAGAAGATTGGATTTAAAAAACAAGACTGGGATTGGAGATGTGGTTCAGTTGGTAGAGTTATTCTCTTCTATGCACAAGGCCCTGGGTTCAATCCTTAGCACCACCAAAAAAAAAAAAAAAAAAAAAAAAAAGAAAGAAAAAAAAAGAAAGAAAGAAAAGAAAAAACAAGACTCAACAATATGTTTTTATAAGAAATTTGTGTTTTAGGCAACACATTCACAGATTGAAGATGAAAGGATGGGAAAAGACATACCTGCAAATGGAAATTGAAAGCAAACAAGGGTAGGTACTCTCATATCAGACAAAGTAGAATTTAAGCCAATATTAAGCAGAAGAGACAAAAAGAAATACTGGTGAGGATATCATCCAACAACAATTATAGAAATTGCAAATATTCATGCCCAAATCATGGTGCATCTATATACATGAAACCAAGCCTTCTCTCTATAAAGAATCAAATAGACCAAAATACTGGGTAATTTTGACACACCTCCCTCATCATTTGGTAGGTCATTCAGACATAAACTAAGTAAGACATTTCAGAACTAAAAAAAATTATTAATCAAATGATTATAATAGACATCTGTAGAATATTTTATCCATTGACAACTGAATTCACTTTGTTCTCTGTGGCACATGGAACATTCTCTGAAACGATAATATTTTAATGCAAAAAGCAATTCTTAGCCGATACAAAAAATAGAGATAATTTCCTTTGTTCCATTAAATCATAATGGAATGAAATTTAAAAATCAATAAATATCAAGATAAAAATAAAAACCATTCTAATACCTGCAGACTAAATAATACATTTTTTGAATGAGGAAATGATCATAGAAGAAACCAAATAAAAAATTCTAGAAACAAATGTAAACAGAGATACTACATGTGAAAATCTCTGGGACAGTATGAAGGAAGATAAAAGAATAAAGTATATAAGACTGAGTTCCTCATTAAAGAACTAGAAAGACCCCAAATAATCTAATTTAAATCTCAAAGCCCTAAGAAGAAGACAAAACTACTACCAGAATAAGCAGAAGATGTGAAATAAAAACAATTACAGGTAAATTTAATTAAATTGAGAATAAAAACAATACAAAGGATCAAAGAAACAAAGAGTTTGTTCTTTGAAAGAATAAAAATGTTGATAAACCTTTATCCAAACTGACCAGAAGAAACAGGGAGAAGGTATAAATATCAAAAGATTCACATTCATTTATCCATTTCTCCACAGCAATGTGTACTTTGCCATATGAAAATATATTATCTTCAATTTCTCTATTCTCTGCCTGGCATCTCCTGGGAGACTTCCCCCAATTAACTTCTCTTTATGGCTTTGCTTTCCAGGGTATAAAACATAAGATTAATTGTTGGAATGAGAATTCCATTAACAGAGAGAGAAATTTCCAATATGTTGGAAATAATTCTGGGAGACATTAGGTGCATGAAATTTACTGCCCAAAAACACAAGAAAAGAAAGAGCCAACTATTAAAAAATCATATCCCAAGCTGGGCACGGTGGTGCATGGCTGTAATTTCAGCACTTGAGAGGCCGAGGCAGGAGTATCGTGAGTTCAAAGCCAGCCTCAGCAATGGTGAGGCACTTAGCAACTCAGTGAGACCCTGTCTCTAATAAAATACAAAAGGGGCTGGGGATGTGGCCCAGTGGTCATGTGCCCCTGAGTTCAATCCCCAATACCCCCCCCCAAAAAAAATCATATCCCAGATGGGACAAGATGACAATGGGCACAGAGAGCTATGGAGCACTGAAAAATCACCAAAGGGAGATCAGAGCCTTTGCTGGAGACATTGCAGGAAGAGCTGTTCACGAAGCTTGAGCTGTACACACTGTGAAGGAGGAGCTATCCATGGAGTGTGTTCTGGAGATACTGAGGAGGTGCTGTCCATGGAGACTGGGCTGAAGACACTGGAGGAGGAGCTGTCCACGGAGGCAATGCTGGAGACACTGGAGAAGAAGCTGTCCATGGAGCCTGTACTGGAGACACTGTGGAGGAGGAGCTGTCCATGGAGGCTGTACTGGAGACACTGTGGAGGAGGAGCTGTTTATGGAGTCTGTGCTGGAGACACTGTGGAGAAGGAGCTGTCCATGGAGCCTGTGCTGGAGACACTGTGGAGGAGGAGCTGTCCATGGAGCCTGTGCTGGAGACACTGTGGAGGAGGAGCTGTCCATGGAGCCTGTGCTGGAGACACTGTGGAGGAGGAGCTGTCCATGGAGGCTGTACTGGAGACACTGTGGAGGAGGAGCTGTCCATGGAGTCTGTGCTGGAGACACTGTGGAGGAGGAGCTGTCCATGAAGCCTGTACTGGAGACACTGTGGAGGAGGAGCTGTCCATGGAGCCTGTGCTGGAGACACTGTGGAGAAGGAGCTGTCCATGGAGCCTGTGCTGGAGACACTGTGGAGGAGGAGCTGTCCATGGAGCCTGTGCTGGAGACACTGTGGAGAAGGAGCTGTCCATGGAGCCTGTGCTGGAAACACTGTGGAGGAGGAGCTGTCCATGGAGGCTGTGTTGGAGACATTGGAGAAGGACCTGTCCATGGAGCCTGTGCTGGAGACACTGTGGTGAAAGAGCTGTCCATGCAGCCTGTGCTGGAGACACTGTGGAGAAGGAGCTGTCCATGCAGCCTGTGCTGGAGACACTGTGGAGGAGGAACTGTCCACGGAGCCTGTGCTGGAGACATTGTGTAGGAGGAACTGTCCATGGAGCCTGTGCTGGAGACATTGTGTAGGAGGAGCTATCAGTGGAGCCTTTGCTCAAGACACTGGAGGAGGAGCTGTCCAGGGAGTCTGTGCTTGAGACACTGTGGAGGAAGTTCTTTCCATGGAACCTGTGCTGAAGACACGGGAGGAGGAGCTGCCCATGAAACCTATGCTGGAGGCACTGTGTAGGAGGAGCAGTCCATAAAACCTGTGCTGGAGACACTGGAGGAAGAGCTGTCCATGAATCTTTGCTGGAGACACTTTGCTGGAGGAGCAGTCCATGGAGCCTGTATTGGAGATGCAGGAGGAGGAGCTGTCCACAGAGCCTGTGCTAGAGACCCCTAGGAAAACTTGTCCATGAGTGTTAAATTGCATGAAAAAAACAAATAGGCCAAACAAAGAAGCTATTGAGTTCCACATCACAGAATAACAGCTGATTCATATAAGAATGACAAGGAATACTGTGCCCACACACGATCTCCAACTTGATGAACTCTCATGCAGCAATGTAGCATGCTGTCACCACGGCTCACAATCAGCAATGTATCAACTTAGAGCCATAATAAATGGAAACCATCATGGTTTTCCCAAAAGTATAAGTGTTGTATCCACAAAACCTGGAGATTGATTACTCACCTATGAACATCCATGCAGTTGCTCACTATTTACACCTTACTACAGATATTGATTCAGGGTGATTGTTTTAAATAACTTAAATCATTGCTATCTAAAATCTTTCAAATTGTTTTCCTTCTATCTGTACAAGCCATCATAATGATAAACAGTGATATTTCACCTGCCTCTCATGGGTAGACATGTGGTCTTCTCACTGACAGGAGAATTGTGTGTAGCTCAGGCAGCACCTGTTAGTGAATTCCAGGATTCATCTGTGGGCATGCTTGATGGAGACCTGCATCTTGCATGTTGAACTAATTTGTGCCCTGGCAATGGACAAAAGTGCCAGTTTCTTCACACAGTGGTCAAGCTTTTTAATAAAATCTCAATTTGCAATTTAAACGTGCTTGTTGGTTGGAAAGGTTCTTTATACATGTTATTAAAATTTCTGAAGCTTTAACTGCATGAGCGTTGCTGTTTTCCTCATCACTCTCCCTAGACTCTCCACTTCTTTGCCAAGGACCTGCACATAATCACACCCACCTCCCTTCCCTTAGTGTATGTGCAGCAGACCTACATCCATTCATGCCTTCCCTCCCTGGTGGGTGGCCACATGCTGGCTGAGACCAGAGAAAATCAGAATGGACAGGGGGTCGCCTTGTTAAACTTGTCACCTGTTCCTGGTGAGTTTTTGAGTCTCTGTGAACGTGACACATCTCCAGGCTTTGTAGATGAGTAGTTAACAAGTTTTCAGATTTCAGCAACCCTTGAATGGCTACTTCCCCACCCCACTGTGTTGATAAGTCAGCACCTGTTTCTATGCAGATGCCAGAATATCCAGAAAATTTTGTTATACTTCAGTAAAAATATCTAATAGCACAATGGAACAGTGACTCCAGCCCTTGGGGGTGTTCAGGTCCAGCACTTGGAGGACACTGCTGGAGCAGATGCAGGGAATCTTCCTGTTTGTTGCACCATAGCCCATGTGAGGCATCTGAGGTGCTGGTGTGTGCCAGCCCTGGAGATGAGGTTGGGGCCTTTTCTGAGTTACTACTGAAGTACACAACAGCACTTTTCAGGTGTGAACCCAGTTTAAGTAATTTTGCAAAGCAGTTTTGCCAGGAGTAATTCTATTTTTAGTTTAAGAATGACTCCACACCGGGTGGGGCTGGGGTTGTGGCTCAGTGGTAGAATGCTGGCCTAGCACATGCAGAGTGCTGGGTTTCATCCTCAACACCACATAAAAAAATAAAATAAAGATATTGTGTTCAACAAAAACAAAATTAAAAAATAAAAAAGAATGATTCCACACCTTATTTGTCCAAGTAAGCTGACATCACCTGCCTGGCACAGCCCTGAGGCACAATCTGATAAAAAAAAAAAAAAAAAAAAAAAAAAAAAAAAAAAAACATCCTAATAAAAACGAGTGCCCATGCACCCCGTGTGAATTCATCAGAGCACAGGGATTGTGGGCGAGTCAGACTCGTGCCAAGAGAACCAGGCCCACGAGCTCACCAAACACACGAGGTCATCAAATGACTCTTTGCATCTGTATCTGCTTTCTGCCTTTGCTCTCAGTTCACCCTCCTGGACCCCTGTGGCCACCTTAGCACTTTCTTATCCTTTCTGTCACCTCTGGTTACCACTGTGTGAAGTGTGATGTGTGACTTGAGTGTTACAGATATTATAGTTAAGACTGGAATTAAGAAACTCGTGTTTGCCCAGCTTTGACTACCAGGTGACCCATGGGTATCCAGTGAATTGCTACTGCCCAAAGAAAGATTGATTGCCTGTGAATTTATAGTTATTCAATAAATTCTGACATTGTGGAAATGTGTGAATGTTTTTGCTAATGGCAGAGCTGGAGGAAGGCATATTGCTTGTGGCCATGGAGCCAGTTCCATACAAACACTGTGCCCTTTGGTAGGGAGGCACCACATGCAGGTGCATTTGAGGAAGGCATGTGGGCTATCATTCAGAGGCCACACAGGTTTAAACTGCAGGGAGCTCTCCTTGCATAAAGCCAGTGGTGTCATGCTCCTGCCAGTGTGCTTAGGTATCTTGCTTCAGCCTGTGGCTGAGACTACAAGCAAGCCCCTCCCACCCCTTTCTGGATATTACACTCACTATGATAGAATTTTTTTTTAAATTTCACATTTCCTGATATATGATGGCCACCCACTCCCCTCACTAAGGGCCCTTCATAGGAGGCAATCTCCAAGCTCCTGGGCCAGGTAGTTTCATGGTTGCCAGATTCTCCTTTGTTAAAATAATATTTGACCCGAGGATAAACACTATAAATTATAACACCTTTACTATCACCTTTGGTGTTAGTGATGGCACACTTGCTGCATAGTGTGCACTGATGCAGATGAAGAAGGGGAGGTAAAGATAGCTTCCTGTTTTAAAAAAAAAACCTCATTTATGGCATGTGATTTTGATTCTGATCCTTATGAAGGGCTGTGAAATATTTATTTATTTTTAAATTTTATTTTATTAGTACTTGGGATTGAACCCAGGGGTGCTGTACCACTGAGCAGCATCCCCAGAAACCCCTTTTTAATTTTTTTTTCCATTTTTTTGACACAGGGTCTTGCTAAGTTTCCCAGTCTCACCTCCTACTTTTTGATCCCTCTGCTTCCACTTGCTGAATAGCTGGAATTATAGGTATGCTTCACCAAGCTGGATTCCTATGAAGTATTTAAATAAAGCCACCTCCCCTGAGAGATTCAAAGCTGGTGTTCAGAATAAGTCATTGCCTCACTCAAGCAAGAGGTGGATTGGGTCTCAGAACCATGGCCTGGTGTCTTGACACCAACCCTTAAAATAAATTCACAGACAGCTGTGTCTGCCAGCTTATTAACCTGCACAAGGGCCTGAGGACAAAGCTCCACCCAGGAGCAACATGCTGATAAAAGCCATGATATTTCCTCCTGGATGCCAGCTAAACTCTTCTACCCAGGAGCTGACCACCATCTGGAGCTAACTCGATGCCCTGTGGGGTCTTGGTGCAGGTGAGAAATAGAAACATACCTGAACCTTTGCTTCTACAAACATCTCATCCTTGAGCTTCATGCAAAATTATGGAGACTCAAAGGCTAAGAAAATACTGACAGTTTGTTTTAACCAGCTGTTGGTGTTAAAATGATAACTAGGTAAACAACTGTAGCATCAGCTCTGATTATCACACATTGCTTTTTTTTGTTTCTTTGTTCAGCCCTTTAAGGTGATTTGACTTTATTAAATTTTATTGATCATGTCACCAAAATAAGATTTCCATTTTGTTCTGCATCACAATCACTTAGAAATTATCCTGACATAGAATATGCTGTCAGTAAATATTGGGGTAATGAACAAGTGGAATCCATTTTTTTTGTTGTTATTTTTACTTTTTCCAGGCCATGTGGGTTTGAAGGACCACATGAAAACTGAAGGTCAATTAAATTAGGTGAGCTTCACAAGCTCACATAAAATTGTATTAAGAGCTAAAAGCAAAAGAACTGTAGTTACCTCTGTCCCACTTCACCAATTCTTAAGTGACTTCTACTAAGTATTCAGTATTGACTCAGGTGATGTATCTCCACTGGCTGCGGTCAGATTCCTCACAGATGGTGCTTGTCCTTGGAGCAGATAGGAGGTGGGTGTTGTGGGGGCGTGGGCTCCAGTGTGGAGGCAGGAAGCTCCAGTGTGATGCAGGCTGTGCCTCTGGGAAGCTGCAGGCAGGAGGCTTCTTTGAATGTTAGATAAAATAAGGCTGACAGGCCATACCCCAAGTCGTTCTAAATTATCCATGCCCCAGGTGCATTAGGTGAGTCTGAGCTTTGCCTTCTCGGAAGTGCCCACCTCTCAAGGGAATTCATCCTGGGTTGGGATCTCCTTTTCTGAGCCAATCCCAAGTGTACAAGTCTCACTTCTGATCTCTGGAAGCCTATGGAGTCAGTGTTTTGGGGACCACCCAAAGTCGCTATTTAACCCCCCCCCCTGCAGGAACTCGTCTCATTTTTTTCCTTAGCCTTCATCTTCTCATCAGCTCTCCCCTTCTCCTTCTTGCTGCCCTTCTTCCCTCCCCCCCTTTTTTCCCTTCTTTGCCCCATCCATGCCCATCTCCTCCTGCAGGTCCCCCTCTCTTCACGTGTCCCTTTGGGGTCTCCTCCAGAAGTAGAGGCCGGTTAATAAATCCCTTTTACTACATACTGGTTCTGGTGTGGGTTTTTGCCTTTCATTTGGTGCCGAAAACCAGGAAACGTCCCTCCGGAGGGCATAACCCTCCTGAAAACTGCCTGACTAAGGCTTTTGCTCATTTTTTTGATCACCACTCCAATGCATCCACCACCGGCCATTGGATTGGTAAGCCCCCTGTTCCCAGATCTTCTAAACCCATCAGGCCTTTTCACAGTGGGACCTAACCATTGCTGTCTCCTGGGTTTTCGGCTGGTTCTCGGTTCAAGACCTAATTCAGACTTGAGTCTTATCTCTCCTGTTCAGAATGAAAAACAAAAACAAAAACAAAAACAAAAAACGCAACTGACCGTGTTCCATGATCTCCCCCCCTCTTTCTCTCTCTCTCCCTTTCTTGGGAATGGTTGAAGAAAGCCCTTTCTGGCCTCTGGCCTACTCCAGACTTGGATCTCAATTCTCCCATTTGGAATGGGAAACAAAAACCCCTGCAAAGGGTGGCCCATTGTCCTCTGGTCCATTTGGACCCTATGTTTGTTTGACACCATTGACGACTGGGTCTCACGGACTTGGATTTCTTTGTTATATATATCTTGAGGGGGATGCTTCTCAGGATAATATATCTCTCCCATTTGGAACAGGAAAATGGGGGCTTCCTCATCCCTCCCAGTTGACACATTTCTATTTCTCCCGGTCGACCACCCTCTGATCACATTCTTCTTTACTCTTGTTCTGGCTCTCTTCCTCAGTTTAGCTATCACTCCCTCTTTATCGCTCTCATATCAGTTTGTCATTTGTATAGTAGCTGGCCTTAAACGTGCAGTGCAAAAATCCATTAATTTTGACAAAAATACAGGAAATTATACAGAAAAGGGAAGAGACCCCCTCTGAATTTCTTGACCAGCTAAAAAAAGTTCTCCAACAATACACCAATCTAGATCCTGAATCTCCAGGGGAACATCAGGTACTTATGACTTATTTTTTGTCCCAAAGTTACCCCAACATACAGGCTAAAATTAAAAAAAAATTGGAGCAAGGGCCTGTGACGCCTCAGATTGAGATCTTGGGCATGGCCTTTAAGGTCTATCATAACAGAGATGAGGATGCTGGTGCTGCAAGTTTCAGAAATATGAAAAGGCCAAAGGAACAAAGTTTCAAATGCTGGCCTCTGACGCTCGAGCCTCACAAACAGGGGGCCATAAGCCAACACAGAAGGGACCTCCAAGGCCCTGTTTCAGGTGTGGAAATAAAAGACATTGGACTAAATCTTTCCCTAACTCCAGACCCCCTACGTGCCTCTACCCTTAATGTTCCAAGATGGGCCACTGGGGTGTTGACTACCACAGTCCCCATAGGGGGGCTGGAACAGTTGCAAACCCCAACCTGCTGAGACTGGCTACGGAGGATTGGTGGGGCCCAGGGGTTTCTCTCCTGACCGTTGATATCACCTTACAGGAGCCTAGGGCCACCCTTCTTGTTGATGGCCACCCCATAAATTTCCTACTAGATACAGGAGCTACTTTCTTGGTCTTGAGGGAGTTTTGGGTGCCCACCATCATAGCACTGTCCCCTATGGTCAGGGTAGAGGGACACGCCATTTACCCCCACAAGACTCCCATGCTGTTTTAGTGGGTGTTAGCCTAGTCACCTCAATTACCTTTGTAGACATCTCAATTGGATGATTGGCCCACTCATTGGTAGTGGCCCAATCCTTTAGCCAGGAATTCTCAGATCTCACAGATAAGATTACCATCATAGTTGAAGCCTCTGCCTACTTCATTCAGGCCCTCCAGCAACAACTCTCCTTGTTAATGGAGGTTGTACTGCAGAATAGATTTTGTCAACCAATCAGGCAAGGTTGACCACAACATACATTGCTTGAAGAAGGTGGTAAAAGATCTGGGGGATAAGAAGACTTGGTGACAGTACAGGTCTTCATGGGAATTATGGGAAGGGATGACCCCATGGATCCTCCCTCTCTCAGACCCACACTTAACCATATGTCTCATCCTGATGTTTGCCCCTTGTGTCATAAGATGCTTTCAAGATTACTCAGATTTCCAATCAAACCTTCTGAGGTTCTCCTCAGGGATTACTTTGTATTAATGGATTTTAATAAAAACATTATATACAATATATTCACTGTCTTTGGAAATGGGATTGGATATAAATGAATGGATCAGGAGGCTAAGGACTCACTGACAGGACCTTTCAGACCTGTGGCCACAAGGTTCTCCTGGGTAGCTGACAAAAGAGGCCATAGATGTGAGCTACTTGCAGAGTAATTTGAATAGACCAGAGGTAAATTTTGAGGAAAACAATCTAATTTTAATGTTAGAATATCCATTTTTGTATTAGTTTCCATCAAGTTTTACCGATTCTGTTCGTCATTTCTCACTGTCATTTCAATTCTTGAACCTTTGTGAAATCAGGTAAGCCTTACTCATGGTAAATGACAAGCAGTCAGATGTGGATTTCAGATAACAGTGAATTTTTTAAATTAAGTATATCAGAAACTTATAATAAAACTGTTGGACCTAAAACGTTGTATCCAATGAGATGCCAATTAAAACTCCAAGCCACATCACACTAATGCCAAAAAAAAAAAAGCCCTAGTTCTTCCCTGCCAAGGGCGCATCACCACTCCCTCACACAACCCCACCCTTCATCCTCCACCTTAGGACCCGCCAGGCTCTAACCCCTGAGCCACCCCATAAAGGTCGGGAACCCCAAGTCTGTGCTGCCCCTCTCCTATGGAGAGATGCGCCTTCACTGGTCAGCTCTGACAAATGACCTCGGGTGTGTCTCCGCCTGGTCTCCCGGTTCCTTCTGTCCTTTCCCTGGCAGAGACAATTTGGGACCTCCAGGGAGTAGTCGCCGGCTGGCTAAATTAAAAACGCTCCAATTTGGACAAATTCGGACTGAGAGTGTCCCCGGAGCCATCAGCCCACAACACTATTTAGATGGAACCATCCACACCAGGTTAAATACCAGTCTCCTGACGAGCTGCGGCCCCAGCGCAGCTAGGAAGTCCTGCCTGAGAAGGGCTGGGCCAAGAACCTGTCAGTCGGCAGAGTTCAGCAGCGATTGGGTTGCGTAAGTTGTCACTCAAGACAGGGGCGGTGCAAGGAGGGGCGCTGGGGAGGAACTGTCCAATCAGGTGCGGGGACGGATGGGAGGGCGGGCTTCCGCGATCTCGCGGGCTTTTCTTCCTCACTTCGGAGTCCACTGCTTCTGTGTCCTTTCCCCTTATTCCCCTGGTGTCTGTGTAGCCCCAGTCCCCAGCGAGCTAGAGTATTGGGGAGTCCCCCGGAAGGACAGCGGGTCACCCCTAGGCCCAAAACGGTGAGTGTGCGGCCAGGACTGGCGGGACCCGGTCAGCACCTGCCTTGGAGCTGCGGGCGTGGGGCGAGTCCTCACTGCCGAGTGGCCCTGGGCCCTGTGCCTCCTCCCGCGGGGTGGGGAGTGCTGGATGCTGGATCCCCGAGGTCAGCTGCACAGTGTGTTAGGGAGTCTCCGCTGGCGGGTTCCTCTGACCTCTGTCCCTGGTCCCGCTGGGTGGGTGGAGTGTCAGTTCCCGAGGTCGGTTGCTGGAGCGTGGTCGAGTCCACATTGGAGGGTGGCCCTGGGCCTTGGCTCCTGGTCAGTCGGCATTTAATGGCGTGTCCCTGAGGTCAGCTGCTGAGCATGGCCGAGTCCTCTGTGGCCGAGTCCTCTGTGGCACGTCCCTGTTTGCCCTTGTCTCGGGTGGGCTGGGCAGCAGGTCCCTGCCCTCTTTTTCTCCTGCCTGTTGGCGACCTGCCTGGGTCATCTCTGGGCAGCTCATGTGGCCTGATGCTCCCAGAGTGTGTGGTGAGAAGGGGAGGGCCTCAGGGTTCTGGACTCAGGTGTGTTCTGACTGTGACAGTTGGCCCTAGGGCTCCCCATCTGTCCCTCTTTTCTCCTCAGATTTAACCTGTGCACCTTACAGACACAAACTGCTAAATGTGCAGCAAACAGGGTATCAAATCCATTCTCCATTCAGACCTTTGCTCCCCCTAGGGCTGGCAGCAGACCCCTAACATTCTGGTTCCCTCCCTCATTCCCAGATGCCAACTGCACCCTCCAGTGCACACTGTGAGACTATTTGTTTCACAGCCTATGTTCGAGCAGACAGTGTTTTAATTGTGGTAGTTTCATCTACTAATAAATAGCACGTTTAAAAAAATTATAATATGGGCAAATACTTCCCAGGTGTGGAAAGCAGAGAGGAATTACCTGGAACTTGAGTTTATAAACTACTTATGCCTCTCTTTATCGTAGCCAGGCACAGACACCTGTGCAGTGTCTTTGGGCAGAGGAGGCCTTTGGTCATCAAACAAGGTCCTGTGTCCTCAGTCATTGTTCTGTTTTTTTCGGGGGGGTTGCTGCAAGGTGCCCTCAGGTATCCTATGCCCTGCAGGTGCAGACATTTTCAGGCCCTAGGTCAGCACCTCCTAGAGGACAGCCTGGGTGTCGGGTGAAGCCTCTCAGGGGAGCAGCTGGAGATTCCCAGGTCAGGCAGTGAGATGCTGGTGTTGAGGGAACATGACAGACATGGTTCCTGGACTCTGGGTGTGCTCAGAGCATTGAAGGAAGAACAGTTATCCCAAAGAGCAGGGGAAACCGACCCCAGCAAGGTGGAGCAAAACCCTACAGAGCTTTTCAGCAGCAGGTGGGGGGTTGGAGGATGGGCCTGGTGACAGATGCGTGACCTGAAGCTGGAGTCTGAAAGGTCAGTGTCCAATGTTGCTTCGGTTCCGTGGTTCGCTGCCTTGGAAAGACTTGCCCACTTATTTTAGTGTCAGTTTTTCAGTAATTGTAAAATATAGTTTATAAGTCGAGATGATTAGAAAATATTTGCAAAGGATAAGAAAGGTATAAGTCAGGGCCAAATAAAGACAGAAAGAAACAGAAAAGAAACAAAGAAACATTTGGTCTTATATTCCCTTCTCCAAAAATTCTTATGTACTGTTTTATTTCCCAGAGTGAGTTTACTGAGTTTCTTGGATGCCTTCTATCCCTCCTACACCCCCCCTGCCCCCCAGAGGAGTATGTTGCTAGAACTACAGGGCTTTACTTTGGGAATGATACCTGGGAATAGAATCAGGGAAAACCTGTGTTTCAGTGTGGTTGCTGAAATTAAAGCATTCCCAGATGAAAGTGTGGTAGAGAAGTTGGTATCTTTTTATGTATATGTATTTTTTTATGTTGTCGATGGACACAGTATCTGTTTATTTCTGTGTGGTGCTAAGGGTGGAACCCAGTGCCTCAAACTTACAAGGCAAGTGTTCCACCACTGAGCTCCAGCCCCAGTCCCGATACGTTGGTATCTTTATCACAAAGATTCAACCTCACTAATTTGCTTTGAACTTGGGTTCCTCCTATGTCATCCGTTGGAGTCACTGGGATTACAGGCCTACAACACAGCACCTGGCTAGTTAAAAATTTTTATATACATTTTTTCTCCTCTTAAATGTGTTCTTTTGGGGTAGTGGGGGTGGAGAGTGGCTTAAAATAGAATTCCAGGGCTTGTCTTTGGGAATGCAACCTGGGAAAAGAAACAGGGAAGATTTCTTCCAATATGGTTGCAGAAAGTGAGTACAATTCCCCAATACATTGTGGTAGATTAATTGCTTCATTACAGATTCACCAAAACATCAGTTCTTGTAGTTTGCAGGGATTAGCACTGGATGTGTCTGTTCTGTACCCTGTGCACTGCAGGTGAGGGTTTACCACTGATTCTGTTGACCAGAACTAGCCAATTCCTAATGATAGTCACATGTGATGATTGATTACCAAATATTATGTTGGTTATAGCAACTTAATAGCATGTTTATTGTTGGAAAAGGAATAACTTTGATTTTCCTCTTGAAGTATTAACGTTAAGTGCTTAAAATTCTTCCTCCTATGAATACAGACACCAAGTTTGAGTGATTTTACTGGGTTCTCTGAACACCAAGTCTCTTCTGATTGAAAACTTGACTGAGAAGCAGAGATCCTTGATCCCAGTGAATGTAATCCAATGCTAGACTTGGTCCCAGAAAAGGAGGTCATTTAAGGTGAGTCAGAGCTTTCTCAGCAGCCTCCCCTGCCGAGGTGCAGGCTACTCACACCAACCTTGGAAGGAGCCCTTTAGACTGAAGCTACAAGCACTGGAAAGCTGAGGGTCCTCAGGCAGATGTGCTGGGGGACTGGATGGAAAGGCTAGATGGATTCCCATTCTGAGGGTGCATACTGTCCAGGGTTGTTCCCAGAGTGTGCAATCACACAAGTACAGATTTGGGTGAGAAGCAACTTTATTCTCAAGGAGCACTAGAGTAGGGGGAGAGAACCACAGGTGAGCTCTGTATACCCACAGCTCCTGCAGGGTAAGGGCTACTTCCCTGAGCCAGTTCCTCTTGTTTCCACCATCAATTCTTGCTGCCCTAAAATTCCTGTTTGTCTCCAAATACTTAGTAACATTTTTTTTCATCTTAGATATAGGTGATTGAATTTGGGGACACTCAACCACTGATCCAAGTTCCCAGAACTTTTTAAAAAGTTTTTTGTATGTTCTGATTTAGAGATGGGGTGTCACTGAATTGCTTAGTGCCTCCCTGTTGCTGAGGCTGACTTTAAAGTCATGATCTCCTTCCTCAGCCTCAGGAGCTGCTGGGATCGCAGGCGTGCCCCACCATGCCTGGCCAGGAATTTCATTCCCTCTTTGGACTTAATATTTTTATGTTCTTGGTTTATATTTGTTTGGACAGAGTAATTAGATATAAAGAAGAACAGAGAGTTCTTGAAATAATTGTCTTCTTTCTTTTTTTTTTTTTTTTTTTTGATACTGATATTAAACTCAGGGCCATTCTACCACTGGGCCATATCCCCAGCCTTTTTTTTTTTTTTTTTGTCTTTTAGTTACAGACAGGGTCTCACTGAGTTGCTAAGTGCCTCGCCATTGCTGAGGCTGGATTTGAACTCACAATCCTCCTGCCTCAGCCTCCCAAGTGCTGGGATTACAGGCAAGTGGCACCTCAACTGGCTGCTTTTTGACATTCCTTGTACTTTACCCATGTGTGGGGAAGCAGAATGTTACTTTGTTTTGCCTTGAGTTTTGAATAACATTGTGGTACGATTAGTACTCTATCACTGTGGTGCTATAGCAGGTATTATGTGGTTTTGCTACCTCAGGTGGTTAGACTCATGTTACTGTCTGAGGCTGTGGGTCTCCTAGGTCCCTCCAGTGTTTCTGCTTCCAGACCCTGACTTGTTTTCAGTTTAATCTTTATATTCTTGACAATTTCATTCTTTTTAAAATTTGGCCCCCAAGTGTGCACGATTTGTTTGTGCATATTGGAAAATCATCAGGTTATAGAATATGGATAAACTACGTACCAATGTGTGGATCAGCTCCCTGGCCTTTTTCCTTATGTGTTTATCCCTTATACATGTCTGCCCTTGTTTACTTCCATGTGGCTGGATATTGCTTCTTACTGAATACAATTTCCATGAACATATTTTTCTGTGTATTTTCATTTTCTTGGAAAGGTTTTCAGTAATTTCCTTTAATTTAATTTAATTCAAATTCAATTAATTCAAATTTAATTCATTTGTGAGGTTATTTCTTCATTGAAATTTCCTCAGCATGAATTCTTTTTTTTTTTTTTTTAAATAGACTGTAGACATTTCCCCTGAGGTAAGGCAGCTTTCTTTTAGCCTATTTCTGCTTGATGGAGGAGTCCCATTGTAAAAGATAAACACCATGTCCATCTCTTCCTTTGGAATTTCTTTCTTTTCTTCTTCAGAAACCCTATAGGACAGGGGGCATGGTGGGTTTCAAGAGATAAATCCTTAGATGTCCCCTTCTGGACACCAGGGAAGAGCCATCCTGGGGCCACATTACAGCTGTCAGCGTCTGGCCTCCCAACTTGGGAATGTGTTTACCTCTCTGCAACTGGGTTTTCATTCTGTACTGTGGGTGAAGCAGTCTCCTTACCTGAGCTGGTTCAAGTGTTTGCTTTTCCTTTCATTGAATTCTTTTTATTTCTTTTATGTAAAAGCATTTTCCCATTATTCTAGGAAAAAAATTCTTTGAAATTGTTTTAATTTTATATTTCACAACAGAATATGTAATCAATATTTGTCTGTGGAATTGAGGAAAATAATGCATTTTTCCAATTAGATACCAGTTTCTCTTGATTATTATTATTATTTTGTGTGCCAGGTATTGACCTCAGGGGCACTTGACCACTGAGTCACATTCCCTGTCCTACATTTTACTTTGTTTTGAGAAAGGTCTCAATGAATTGCTTATTGTCTTGCTTTTTTTAAGGCTGGCATTGAATTGTGATCCTCCTGCCTCAGCCTCTTCAGACTCTGGGATTACAGGCATGTACCACCATGCCCAGCCTTGACTCATCTTTTACATTGCATGTGAATACTTCTACTTCTCCAAATACTTCTATCTCTTTTGTCAATTTTTCATATGTTTCAAGCCACTGATAATTTTCTTTTCTCTTGGTCTATCTTTGGTTCGTGTCTTTGTTAATCCTGTGCTGTGTTCAATAGTATAATTTAAAAGTACTTTCTTTATAGTCAGGTGTCATTTAACATTCTGGTGTTTTAGTGTTTTTTTTTGTTTGTTTGTTTTTTGTCTACCTCACCATTGCACAAATATCACAGCGTATTTGCACAGTTCTAAAATAAAAAGCCTGTTCCATACTTATACTCTGTTGTTTCAGTGCTTCCTAGGCTGTAGACCTGCACAGCATTATACTTTACAAGATACCAATGGTGATCATGCCATACAAACACATTAGTTATTTTTTTACTACTGATAATGATGTATATGTAGGTCATTACTGACCAAAAATGTATTTGACTAAAACATTTTTATGTGGCTTTCCCCTTCTGTTTCCCATCCTGGCTACTTTCCATTGTAGTTGTGCATTTATTCATCTCCCAATGGGCCGTGGCTCTCTGTTGTCCCATGTATTATTGCAGGTTTCTCGTGCTCATCATTAATTCCCCATAATTGTAATATATTTGAGTTTCTCATTCTTCTTCCCTATTGTTTATTCTTTTTATGTAAAAGCATTTTCCCATTATTCTAGGAAAAAAATTCTTTGAAATTGTTTTAATTTTATATTTCACAACAGAATATGTAATCAATATTTGTCTGTGGAATTGAGGAAAATAATGCATTTTTCCAATTAGATACCAGTTTCTCTTGATTATTATTATTATTTTGTGTGCCAGGTATTGACCTCAGGGGCACTTGACCACTGAGTCACATTCCCTGTCCTACATTTTACTTTGTTTTGCCTTGAGTTTTGAATAACATTGTGGTACGATTAGTACTCTATCACTGTGGTGCTATAGCAGGTATATGTGGTTTTGCTACCTCAGGTGGTTAGACTCATGTTACTGTCTGAGGCTGTGGGTCTCCTAGGTCCCTCCAGTGTTTCTGCTTCCAGACCCTGACTTGTTTTTCAGTTTAATCTTTATATTCTTGACAATTTCATTCTTTTTAAAATTTGGCCCCCAAGTGTGCACGATTTGTTTGTGCATATTGGAAAATCATCAGGTTATAGAATATGGATAAACTACGTACCAATGTGTGGATCAGCTCCCTGGCCTTTTTCCTTATGTGTTTATCCCTTATACATGTCTGCCCTTGTTTACTTCCATGTGGCTGGATATTGCTTCTTACTGAATACAATTTCCATGAACATATTTTTCTGTGTATTTTCATTTTCTTGGAAAGGTTTTCAGTAATTTCCTTTAATTTAATTTAATTCAAATTCAATTAATTCAAATTTAATTCATTTGTGAGGTTATTTCTTCATTGAAATTTCCTCAGCATGAATTCTTTTTTTTTTTTTTTGATACTGATATTAAACTCAGGGCCATTCTACCACTGGGCCATATCCCCAGCCTTTTTTTTTTTTTTTAAATAGACTGTAGACATTTCCCCTGAGGTAAGGCAGCTTTCTTTTAGCCTATTTCTGCTTGATGGAGGAGTCCCATTGTAAAAGATAAACACCATGTCCATCTCTTCCTTTGGAATTTCTTTCTTTTCTTCTTCAGAACCCTATAGGACAGGGGGCATGGTGGGTTTCAAGAGATAAATCCTTAGATGTCCCCTTCTGGACACCAGGGAAGAGCCATCCTGGGGCCACATTACAGCTGTCAGCGTCTGGCCTCCCAACTTGGGAATGTGTTTACCTCTCTGCAACTGGGTTTTCATTCTGTACTGTGGGTGAAGCAGTCTCCTTACCTGAGCTGGTTCAAGTGTTTGCTTTTCCTTTCATTGAATTCTTTTTTTTTTTTTTTATTTTTTTTTTTTTTTGATACTGATATTAAACTCAGGGCCATTCTACCACTGGGCCATATCCCCAGCCTTTTTTTTTTTTTTTATTTTTTTTTTTTTTTGATACTGATATTAAACTCAGGGCCATTCTACCACTGGGCCATATCCCCAGCCTTTTTTTTTTTTTTTAAATAGACTGTAGACATTTCCCCTGAGGTAAGGCAGCTTTCTTTTAGCCTATTTCTGCTTGATGGAGGAGTCCCATTGTAAAAGATAAACACCATGTCCATCTCTTCCTTTGGAATTTCTTTCTTTTCTTCTTCAGAACCCTATAGGACAGGGGGCATGGTGGGTTTCAAGAGATAAATCCTTAGATGTCCCCTTCTGGACACCAGGGAAGAGCCATCCTGGGGCCACATTACAGCTGTCAGCGTCTGGCCTCCCAACTTGGGAATGTGTTTACCTCTCTGCAACTGGGTTTTCATTCTGTACTGTGGGTGAAGCAGTCTCCTTACCTGAGCTGGTTCAAGTGTTTGCTTTTCCTTTCATTGAATTCTTTTTTTTTTTTTTTGTCTTTTAGTTACAGACAGGGTCTCACTGAGTTGCTAAGTGCCTCGCCATTGCTGAGGCTGGATTTGAACTCACAATCCTCCTGCCTCAGCCTCTTCAGACTCTGGGATTACAGGCATGTACCACCATGCCCAGCCTTGACTCATCTTTTACATTGCATGTGAATACTTCTACTTCTCCAAATACTTCTATCTCTTTTGTCAATTTTTCATATGTTTCAAGCCACTGATAATTTTCTTTTCTCTTGGTCTATCTTTGGTTCGTGTCTTTGTTAATCCTGTGCTGTGTTCAATAGTATAATTTAAAAGTACTTTCTTTATAGTCAGGTGTCATTTAACATTCTGGTGTTTTAGTGTTTTTTTTTGTTTGTTTGTTTTTTGTCTACCTCACCATTGCACAAATATCACAGCGTATTTGCACAGTTCTAAAATAAAAAGCCTGTTCCATACTTATACTCTGTTGTTTCAGTGCTTCCTAGGCTGTAGACCTGCACAGCATTATACTTTACAAGATACCAATGGTGATCATGCCATACAAACACATTAGTTATTTTTTTACTACTGATAATGATGTATATGTAGGTCATTACTGACCAAAAATGTATTTGACTAAAACATTTTTATGTGGCTTTCCCCTTCTGTTTCCCATCCTGGCTACTTTCCATTGTAGTTGTGCATTTATTCATCTCCCAATGGGCCGTGGCTCTCTGTTGTCCCATGTATTATTGCAGGTTTCTCGTGCTCATCATTAATTCCCCATAATTGTAATATATTTGAGTTTCTCATTCTTCTTCCCTATTGTTTATTCTTTTTATGTAAAAGCATTTTCCCATTATTCTAGGAAAAAAATTCTTTGAAATTGTTTTAATTTTATATTTCACAACAGAATATGTAATCAATATTTGTCTGTGGAATTGAGGAAAATAATGCATTTTTCCAATTAGATACCAGTTTCTCTTGATTATTATTATTATTATTATTATTATTATTATTATTATTATTATTATTATTATTATTATTATTATTATTATTATTATTATTATTATTATTATTATTATTATTATTATTTTGTGTGCCAGGTATTGACCTCAGGGGCACTTGACCACTGAGTCACATTCCCTGTCCTACATTTTACTTTGTTTTGCCTTGAGTTTTGAATAACATTGGTTTTTAGTTTTTGTTGTGTAAGCCTTTTCAGGTCATTTCTGAACATTTTTATGTGGCTTTCCCCTTCTGTTTCCTCATCCTGGCTACTTTCCATTTTAGTTGTGCATTTATTCATCTCACAATGGGCTATGGCTCTCTGTTTCCCAATGTATTGCAGGTTTCACTTCCACTCGTTCTCATCGTTTATTCCCCTTAACTCTAATATATTTGAATTTTTCATTTTTCTTCTTTATTGTTTATTCTTTTTTGTGAAAGTGTTTTCCCATTATTCTATCAAAAAGTTCTTTGAAATTGTTTTAACTTTATATTTCACAGCAGAATATGTAATCAATATTCTTCCGTGGAATTGAGGAAAATAATGCATTTTTTCAATTAGATACCACTTTCTCTTGATTATTATATTTTTTTTTTTCTTGTGCCGGGTATTACCTCAGGGGCACGAGACCACTGAGTCACATTCCCAGTTTTATATTTTACTTTATTTAGAGACAAGGTCTCAATGAATTGCTTTTATCTTGCTTGCTTTTTTCTGAGGCTGGCATTGGACTCCTGATTCTCCTGCCTCAGCCTTTCCAGACTCTGAGATTACAGGCATGTACCACCATGACCAGCCTTCACTCATCCTTTATATTGTATGTGAATACTTCTACTTGTCCACAATACCTTCTATCTTTTTAGTCAGTTTTCCATATGTTTTAAGCCACTGAAAATTTACTTTTCTCTTCGGTCTGTCTTTGGTTCTTGTCTTTGTTAATCCTATGCTGTGTTCAATAGTATCATTTAAAAGTGCTTTCTTTGTAGTCAGGTGTCATTTAACATTCTGGTGGTTTTTGGTTTTTTTTGTTTTTTGTTTTTTGGCTGCCTCACCATTGCACAAACACCACAGTGTATTTGCACAGTTTTAAAAGAAAAAGCCTATTCCATACTACACTCTATTGTTTCAGTGCTTCCTAGGCTACAGACCTGCACAGCATTGTACTGTACAAGATAACAAAGGTGATCATGCCATACAAACACATTAGTTATTTTTTTACTACTGATAACAATGTATATGTAGCCCATTACTGACCAAAATGTTTTTTTGACTAAAACATTGTTGTGTGACACATGACTGTATATTGTATAAACCAAAGGTCTGCTGTTTAGAGCATATTAATGGGTGTTACTTTTTTTTTTTTTTTTTTTGGTACTGGGGATTGAAATCAGGGGCACTCAACCCCTGGGCCACATCTCAAGCCCTCTTTAGTATTTTATTAGAGACAGGGTCTCACTGAGTTGCTAAGTGCCCCCCATTGCTGAGGCTGGCTTTGAACTCGCGATCCTCCTGCCTCAGCCTCCCAAGTGCTGATATTACAGGTGTGCACCACCGCGACTGGCTATTTTTTTTTTTATTCTTAATATTCTTGTACAAATATTTTCTGTTGATGAAGCACCTACACATTCTCCTTGGTTTTCTTGGTATTATCAGACAGGATGAGCCAATCACTAGTTACTATTTTTTGAACACCTCAATGAAATGTTGTCTACTAGGGAATATTATAGACTTTTTGCTCAGATGGTTGTTTTTCTTTTTGAGGGGTTGGGGGACTTTAGTTCTTGACATTATAATTTAAGTGTGGAACAAAATAACAGGATTTCTGAGGGAAAGCAAACATTCAGTAAATTACCATGTTGTTTATGTATCCTCTGAAGCACTATGACTCACAGTAATTGCTTAGTTTTGTGTGATCCTTTCCAAATTCTTAGCTCCCCCTACTAGCTAGTGTACATCTTTGTCAGTAGGTCATATCTCAGGATAGGTACTGTCAGGAGACTAATATTAGCTCTCTTCTGCACATGAATTAGTAGGGCTTTGTTATTTCATGTATTTGATATGCACCCTACAAAGACCTTAGGGGTGACCCAAGGAACATATTTTCATTCCTTCTCCTCTACAATGAGACGGGTGTTTTTGCTCTGCTACTGCTTTTCTAGATGTTCAGGTTTTATATTGGAATGCTTGTTTGGGGAAATGAGTTCAGATATAGAGTACAAGTTTCAATCAGCAAATCATGGAATAAATATATGAGACCATGGAAACATGAGAACATCGCGCATGTTGAGAATAGAGCCCTCATGTCATCAGTATTTCCTGTTCTGCATTACATTTTTGTGGAATATTTTAGAATTCAGTGGTCTTTGAGGATGTGGCTGTGAACTTCACCCAGGAGGAGTGGGCATTGCTGGAATCCTTTGCAGAAGAATCTCTACAGAGATGTGATGCAGGAAGTCCTTAGAAACCTTGCTTCTATAGGTAAGGATGATGTTTCATTACATAATCAAAGACAGAGCTCTTGGGAGGTATTTTTTGCTTATGATTGTGGAATGTGGAAAGGGAGTACATTGGGGAATAAATTGGGCCAAACGTCATTGCACTCAGCAGCATGAATATCAGAATTTTGTTTGCTTGTTTTTTTTTCATTTTTTTTATTGGTGCATTATAGTCATGTAAATTATAAATCCCAAAATTCATTCTGAAGTAATGATGTTTCATAATGACTGTTATGTGTCTACATTTTAGGAGAGAGATGGGAAGACAAAATGTTGACGATCAGAACACAAATCCTGGGAGAGATATAAGGTAATTTGTATTTATAAGAGGAAAATGGAGTGTCCTGAGGGAATTCTGGCATGTCATTTAATTTTACAAACAAGCAAAGAAAAGAAGCATGATATGAATAATGTTTGTTCTTTTTTTTTTTTAACCAAAATGAACATTAATGTAAGATACATTTTAATGTTTTCAAAAACCATTGACTTATTGACAGTGCTAACTGCATTTATAATAGCACTGTTTGGTTAGCAGCTGTGGATAAGCAGTTTTGCAAATAATTGCTACATTGACTTTCAAACAGTATACAGTGTAGACATTACAGAAAACCATTACTTTTCCTGACATTATAATTGTGTATGTCCAATGCCTATTAATAAATGTAAAAGTATTAATGAACCAACCATAAACTTGTGCTTGAAATTTTTATACAGAAGTCATATGCTCTGGAAAAAATTTTAAAAAGTGCTCAGTTAGGACAAACCCTCAGTGAGATTCCAAATCTTAGGTTTTTGTTTGTTTGTTTTGTTTTGTTTTTTTTTTTTTTTTTTTTTTTCCCCCTCTCCCTTTGTTTTTTGAACTAAGGGGCACTCAAACACTGAGTCACATCCCCTTTCCCTATTTTTGTGTTTTTAGTTAGAGACAGTATCTCACTGAGCTGCTAAGCACCTCATTTTTTGCTGAAGCTGGCTTTGAACTTGAAATCCTCCTGCCTCAGCCTCCCAAGCTGCTGGGATTACAGGTGTGCACCAGCACATGCCTGGTTCAAAATCTTACTCTTAAAAGGACATTCCTGGTAGAAAGTCTATGTGAAAGTAATATGTGTGCACAGGTCTTCATATATTATGTTTTCCTTAATAGGCATATTATATCTCACTCTGCAAACAAAACGTATGAGAATGACGAGTGTGGAGGGAACTCATATGAAGTTATACAGAACAGGAAATTCTTCATTTCTTTCACAAGTGTTCAAAGGAGAAGTGTCAGTGAATACTGTCAGTGGACCTTATGGATGTTTGACATGCAGAAAAGAGTTTAGTTGTTTCAGGTGTTTTCAAAAACATGAACAATCTCATACTGGAGAAAAGACATATGAATATAAAGTATCTGGGGAAAACTTCACTTGTTCCAGTTTCCTTCAAAAATATAATAGAACTTTACTGGAGAGAATTCTTCCCAGTGTGAACAATGTGGGAAAGCCTTTGCTAGATCCAGTCACATTTGGTCACGTGAAAAAACTTATACTGTAAGAAAGACCTATGAATGTAAAGAATGTGGAAAAACCTTCCCCTGGCCCTCTTCTCCTTGAAATACATAAACGAAACGAACTCATACTGGAGAGAAGCCCTATAAATGTAAACAGTGTGGGAAAGCCTTCACTAGGTCCTGTGACCTTCGTGCACATGAAGAAACTCATACTGTAGAGAAGCCCTATGAATGCAAAAATGTGGGAAAGCCTTTGCTACATCCCGTCGCCTTCACTCACATGAAAAAACTCATACTGGAGAAAAGCCCTATGAATGTAAAGAATGTGGAAAAGCTTTTGCATGGTCCTCTTCCCTTCAAACACATAAACGAACTCATACTGTAGAAAAGCCCTATGAATGTAAACAATGTGGGAAAGTCTTTGCTAAATCCTGTCACCTTCACTCACATGAAAAAACTCACACTGGAGAGAAGCCCTATGAATGTAAAGAATGTGGAAAAGCCTTTGCGTGGTCCTCTTCCCTTCAAACACATAAACGAACTCATACTGGAGAGAAGCCCTATAAATGTAAACAATGTGGGAAAGCCTTTGCTGATCCCGTCAGCCTTATGCACATTCACTGAGAAAACCTATGGATGTAAAGAATGTGGAAAAACCTTTGCCTGGTACTCTTCTCTTCAAACACATAAACGAACTCATACTGGAGAGAAGCCTATGAATGTAAACAATGTAAAGCTTTTGCTAGATGTAACCTCAGTGCACATGAAAAAACCCATGCTGTAGAGAATCCCTTGAACGTACAATGTGAGAAAGCCCGTACATCAGTCTTCTTCACTCACATGAAAAAACTCATACTGTAAAGAAGCCCTATGAATGTAAAGAATGTGGAAAAGCCTTTGTCTGGTCCTCTCGCTTTCAAATACATAAACGAACTCATACTGGAGAGAAGCCCTATAAATGTAAACAATGTGGGAAAGCCTTTGCTGCATTCCGTACCCTTCACGCACATGAAAAAACGCATACTGGAGAAAAGCCCAATGAATGTAAAGAATGTGGAAAAACTTTCATCTGGTCCTCTTCCCTTCAAATACATAAACGGACTCATACTGGAGAGAAGGCTTATAAGTGTAAAGAATGTGGAAAAACCTTCGCCTGGCTTCTCTTCAAATACATAAACGATCTCATACTGGAGAGAAGCCCTACAAATGTAAACAGTGTGGGAAAGCCTTTACTACATCCGTCACACACTCACATGAAAAAACTCATACTGGAGAAAAGCCCTATGAATGTAAAGAATGTGGGAAAGTCTTTGCTAGATCCTGTCACCTTCATCACATGTCAACTGGAGAGAATGCATGTAAAGAATGTGGGAAAGCCTTTCTCGCTGGCCCTGTTCCCTTCAAATACATAAACAAACTCATACTGGAGAGAAGCCTTATAAATGTAAAGAATGTGGAAAAGCCTTTCCCTGGCCCCGTGCCCTACATAAACAAAATTACTGGAGAGATCCTTATAAATGTAAACAATGTGGGAAAGCCTTTTCTAAATCCTGTCTCCTTCGCTCCCATGAAGAAACTCATACTGGAGAGAAGCCATATGAATGTAAACATTGTGGCAAATTCTTTGCTACATCCAGTCACCTTCACTCACATGAAAAATATCATACTATAAAAAAGCCCTATGAATGTAAACAATGTGGAAAATCCTTTCCCTGGCCCTCTTCCCTTCGAAAATACATAAACGAACTCATACTGGAGAGAAGCCCTATATGAATGTAAACAATGTGGGAAAGCCTTTAGTTGTTCCACTTATCTTCATGTGAAATGAACAGACTCACAGTGGAGTGAAGCCCTATAAATGTAAATAATGTTCAAAAGCCTTCACTTGTTCCTCTAACCTTCAAGTACTTGGAATAACTTCATACTGGAGAGAAGCCCTATAAACAATGTGGGAAAAACCTTTGCCTGGCCTTTTCCCCTCCAAACACATGAGCAAACTCATACTGGAGAGAAGCCCTATGTGAATGTGGAAAAAATGATGTGAGAAAACCTTCATTTTATCCTCTTCAAAATCATGTAAACAATGTGGAAAATCTCATACAGGACTGGAAGAAGCCCTATGAATGTAAACAATTTGGGAAAGCCTTTGCATCATCCTCTCAGCTCCGGAAAAATATAAACAATGTGGGAAAGGATTCAACTTCAAATACAGGAAAGAACTCATTTGAAACATGAAACAGCAATGTGGGAAAAGTTCCACTTATCCTTTGCATGAACATCACAGTGAGTGAAGCCCTATAAATGTCACATGTTCAAAAACTTGTTTTTCTAACTTCAATACAGGAAAATATAGCCTTTATGAATGTAAACAATGTGGGAAAGCCTTTTCTTTTCACATGAAGGTCCTGTGGAAAAGCCTTCTTATCCTCTTCTCAAATACAGAATTGAACTCATACTGGAGAGAAACGCTATGAATTTAAGCAGTGTGGCAAAGCCTTTACTCAGTCCATTCAACTTGACGCACTTGAATGAATTTTTACAGGAATGAATGCTATGAATGTGAACAACGTGGGAAAGCCTTTGCTTCAACTAATAGCTTTCAGTCCCACAAAAAAACTGACACTGGAGAGAAGCACCATGTATGTAAAGATTGTGGTAAAAACAATTTTACCATTCATCTTTATGGCATGAAAACATACAACTGTAGAGAAGCTCTGTATATATAAATAACATATTAAAACTTTCATGTTTTCTCCCTTTCCTTAATACATAAATAAACACTCTCTTTAAGTAAATGTTCACTTTCAATAATTTGGCTCATCTTGAAATACATAAGAAAACTTATACTGGGGAAAATCTTTATGGATTTAAACAATGTAGGAAAGCCTTTACTTCCTGTGGGCTTTATATACATAAAAATATTTATGTTAAAGAAGAGCCATGTGAATGTAAACAGTATGGCAAAGTCTTCACGAGGTTGTGCATATCTTCACACAACATGAAAAAAGTGATACTGGAGAGAGGCCTCGTGAATGTACACAATGTAGCACTCACTTTGCTTATTCCAATTTAATTTGACAACACCAGAGAACTCATACTGCAGAGAGCGTGAGTGAATGTAAACAATATCAGGAAAAAGTTTAGTACTTCTCACCTTCAGGGTAGATGCACTTATACTGCAAGAGCAACTGTAATGTAAGCAATATGGGATAGGTTTCACTTATTCTTATCAGCTTCAAATCATAAATTCATGCTGGGTAGAAGCATTATGACTGTCAAAAATGTGCAAAAGCCTTCAGTTGATCTTCCTTCTTTCAAATACAAGAACAAACACAGTGGTTAGTGTGTTATGATCTGAGTCTAATCAAATATAGTAATTATAGGTATAAGGTATTGATAAGCAGAACAAGGAAGATAAAAAAATAATAAAAATAAGTAGTAGGGGATGAGTAATGTTAAATTGCCCTAGTAATAAGTTAGAAGTGAGCATAAAACATAAGTTCATCAGGAGTAAGCCTAAGTAATAGTAGTAAATCATATAACTGTAAGACATAGGATTTAAGCTAGAGGAAATATAGAACAGTATAAGGTGATAAGTATAAGTCAATAGAACAGTATAATTATAGATAAATATAGGCTAATAGGTTACCATAGATAAAGTTTAAATCAATATAGCCATGGATAAATATAGATTGGTATAGCCATAGCGACTCAGTTTTTAAAACTCCTCTATGAACTTGTCATATAAGTTGTTTTAAAGATGTTAAAAATTTTTCTGTTTTCTATACTCGAACACAGGATGTGAACCCATAAATGTTCTCAAACCCAGGATGTGGTTTTGTGATTTTTGCTGTGCTAACTGCTTTCTCGGCACTTGTATCCGATTGTTTGCAGCTTGCTGATTCCATAGCATGTGGCTTTCTTCCATAAATACTCTGGCCATAGACAGTTCAAAGCTGTTCTCCCATAGGGTCACTTGAAATCTCTGAGGGACAGTTTCTGGACAGATAATAAAGACTCTCAAATTTGCTTTAAATTTGGACTTAGAGTGTTTTCTGAGTGCCCCATAACAGTGAGAAACCCTTTGAATATAAACAATGTAGTAAAAAACTTCATATTTTGCTATTACATTAAAAAAAATAAGTAACTCATGGTGGAATAAAGCTATATTAATGTAAGGAATCAGAAAAGTGGTGCAATTCCCTAATAAGCATTCAAGAAATGGTAATATGGAAATGCACTTTGAATGCTAAAAATTTTGGCAAATTTTTCAGTTTTTTCCTGTCATCTTCAAATATATTAAAGGATTTGCACTACAAAAACTCCTGAACATTAAAAACGTGGTAAAGCAGGAGAAATCCTCTAAATGTATGTATTTACCTTCTATACATGAAAGGTCGGAGCAAAAAAATGTGTGAAACTGTCTAATTTTTCCAGTTATTTTGAAGTACATAACACAATTGCACAGGTTGAGAAATTTCTGAACCAGAAACCCTGATAGTTTTTGCATGTTCCAGTTTGATTTATGTGTCAAACTGGATTTCCATTGAACTGACAAAAATAGCAGAGAAAAGTCAACCACGGGGAGGGAAGATATATTTTTGGTTCGTGGTTTTATAACATTCAGTCTATTACTGGCTGATTGCCTTGCTTCAGGCTTGAGGTGAAGCAGAACCTAAAGTGGAAAGGTGTAGGAGAGTAGAAATACTTGCCTCATGGTAGCTGGGAAGGGGAGAGAGAATGAATGAAGTCCATCACCTAGTTAGTTGCCTAACAGGTTTTTATTGTGGAGAGTACAGTTATGGCCTTTGTATTTTCTGTGATTCTGCGTCCCTTGATTCTGTAGTGTGCACTCTTGATGAGGTTTATATCCTTTGTGCCTGATGGTCCTGGTAGTGCTTAGTAAAGGAAGAGGAAACAATGGTGTTTGCTTCTAATAAAGCATGGGAGAGACTTTCTCAAGTGTTCTGAGGGCAAAATCCCTGGTCAGTGTGTAGGCTTTTCTTTTGCTGCTATTTACCAGCATTTTAAAGGTCTTATGAGAATAAGGTTTGATGGCCTTGGAGAAAATGACACTGCATTGTGTACCATCCCTAACAAGAATAAATCACATTTCCTGAAGATTGATGTGATGACTTCCATTGTAGGTTACTGGGCAGCTAAACTCTTTCATTTAACCACACAGAACATGAGCACTACTGGGGATCAGAAGAAGATATTACCTGTGCAACTTGCAAGTTTGCATGAGTAACTACCTCTAAAGTTTTCAGAAGCAATTTGTTTAGAGTGAAAAGTAGAGAAAGAGCTGGGGTATAGCTCAGTTGGTAGAGTGATTGCCTTCCTGAGGTCTCTAGCTACCCCCCCCCCCAACAAGGCCCTGGGTTCAGATCCCTGACAGACCAAAAATCAAGGCACGAACTCGAATGAGGAAACGGTTTTATAGAGGATAATCAACAGAAAAATAGGGACACATAAGGAGAGACAAATTATTGTATATCCTTAGGGTGTTTGACACGTCAGGGGTTCTAGGAAGTGGGAAGCAACCAAAGAGTTAGAGTTCTCTATCCTTTCGGCCGAAGTGTTCTAAGTCCTCAACAACCAATGCAACCTGGGTTCAATCCCTCACCAAAAAGACCCTAGCAACCAAATTACTGGGTCACCAAGACCCTTGAGTATGAGTGGCTATGGCTCTATCTCAACAAGTTTGATGATCCCCTGTTATCAAGGTACAGGATGGTTTTTCAGATAGTCTTGAAACATCCCAGTTCTTTCCCACTCCACTTTGTTGCTTGTAAATCTCAAGAATAAATGTAGAATGGGCATAGAAGAATGAAATACCATCTTATGACATGACAAGCCTAAATTTCTGTGTCTTGGAGAAGGTGAAGTGATGGAAGGCAAAAGGTAAGAGGCAGCTGACATGGGATGCAGAAGGAGACTGGGAGAGAGGACCCCGATGACCATGATTCTCCCTGGCTCAGGGACCAGTACAATGGGCTGGAGGCTTTAAAGGTTTTGTCTTTTGAGGCAGCATCAGAATAAATGTCTCTGTTCTTATTTTCAATGAATCCCTGAGGAATAATTGAGAATAATATTGGGATAGGTATTGGAGGAAAACTTTTGACATTCTGAAATCTGGGCAGTAAGTGGAGGGATGGCATGAATATTATTCATATATGTGACCTGGTGTTTCAGCTCCCTGTGCGGTCACTGAAGCTCAGGGAAATTGGGAAACAATGTCCCTGAAGACAAGACCCATGTCCAAATCCTGAATGCTAATTGCTCATGCCATCTGCTTTATATATTAACTTTATTTCTTTATGTTCAGAGGCAAACTACAGTAAACAGAAATTGCATTAGGGGATGAAAAATTAGAAATTTATGTTGCTGAGTGAATAATTTCTATATGATCAGATGATTCATTTAATCCACATTTCAGTAATTTATTAATATGAAAAATGAATCATTAAGTTTGAAATGAGCTAACCACTGAAGAATTAATAATACTTAAATTATTTAAGAAATTTGTAAAATAAGTCTCAGAAATTTGAGAATATAATCTTCCTAAAACATGAACACATTCAACCAGAGAAATGAGACAAACCAAAGGATCAGAATAGAATTCAAAGAGACAAACCACACACATTGTTATTTGATCCTGGACAAGTGTACCAAAAACATATTAGAGAAAGGACAGCCTTTATTTAAAAATTGTGCTGAGAAAAGTGGTTATCCATTTGTAGAAGAATGAGACTGGATACCTGTCTCTCACCTCGCACAAAAGTCAATTTAATGTGGATCAAAGGACTATGAATTACATGATGAATATGCAATTTCTAGGAGAAAACAGTCAATACTTCAACATAGTTGCAAGCAACAATTTTCTCAGTAGGATCTCTGAAGGGTGAGAACTAATTTGAAGAATTGGGGAGAAAATATTAGATAAGCCACACTTCTCAGAGGAGTATATCCAGTATGCATAAAGAGCTCCAAAATCTTATCATCAAAAATAACATAATTAATATGTGTGCAAATTAGCTAAACAGTTATTAAAAGAAGTAATACATTTTAAAAGCATACATATGGGAAAAAAAGTTTACCATCTTTTGGAATTATGGAAATCCAAATCAAAATTACACTGACATTTATTTCACTCTGTAAGAAATCATGATGAGAACATTCAAGAAATATGGGATAGCATAACAAGACCAAATTTAAGAGTTATCAGGAAAGATGAAAGGTATGGAGTTCCAAACCAAAGGAATGGGTAATCTTTTCAATGAAATAATATCAGAAAAAAAAAAAAATTCCAAATACAAAGAATGAATGGGAAAACCAAATTCAAGAGGTTTACTGGACACCAAATGTACAAAATCACAACAGATCCACAACAAGGCACATTCTAAGGAAAATGCTTTTGCATTATTTTTTTTTTCATTAGTTTTTGGTGCAAATTGAATCAGGATGATATACACAATTTAAACATAACCAATATCAAGTGAAGAAATAGAAGACACCACCAGAAGCCTACCAACCAAGAAAAGCCAAGGAACAGATGGCCGAGTTCTACAAGACCTTTTAAGAATAACTAATGCCAATACTCTCCAATTTATTTCAGGAAATAGAGAGGGGACACTTCAAAACTCATTCTATAATGCCAACATCACCCTGATCTCAAAACTAGGCAAAGGTACATAAAAAAAAAAAAAAAAAAAAAAAAAAAAGAAAGAAAGAAAGAAAGAAAGAAAAAAAGGAAAGAATGAAAGAAAGAAAAATTCAAACTAATATCTGTAATGAACGTACTTGCAAAAATTCTCAATAAAATTCTGGAAAATTGAATACAAAAAACATGAAAAATATAGTGCACCAAGATTAACTGGGGTTTATCTGAGGGATGAAAGGTTGTTTCAACATATGGAAATCAATATAAGTAATTCATCACATCAATAGACTTAAAGATAAGAATCATACGATTATCTCAATAGATACAGAAAAAGCATTTGACAATATACAAAACCCCTTCATGTTCTAAACACTAGAAAAACTAGGAATAACAGGAACATATTTCAACATTGTAAAAGGTATCTATGTTAAGCCCAAGACCAACATCATTCTAAATGAAAAAAAAATTGAAAGCATTCCCTCTAAAAACTGGAACAAGACAGGGATGCTCTCTTATATCACTTTTATTTAATAGAATACTTGAAACACTAGCCAGAGCAATTGGACAGATAAAACAAATTAAAGGCATACAAATAGGAAAAGAAGAAATTAAATTAGCACTATTTGCCAACGATATGATTCTATACCTAGAAGACTCAAAAAAATTCCACCAGAAAACTTCTAGTAAATGAATTCAGCAAAGTAGCAGGATACAAAATCAACCCCCATAAATCAAAGGTATTTATGTATATCAGTGACTAATCCTCTGAAAGTGAAATGAGGGAAACTACCCCATTTACAATATCTTCAAAAAAAAAATGAAACAAAAACAAAAAAAAAATCCCTGGGAATCAATCCCAACAAAAGAGGTGAAAGACCTCTACAATGAAAACTACACAACACTAAAGAAAAAATTAAAGAAGACCTTAAGATGAAAAGACCTCCCTTGTTCTTGGATAGGCAGAAGTAATATTGTCAAAATGACTATACTACCAAAGCATTATTCAGATTTAATGCAATTCTAATCAAAAATGCCAATGACATTCCTCATAGAAATAGAAAAAGCAGTCATGAAATTTACCTGGAAAAATAAGAGACCCAGAATAGCTAAAGCAATCCTTAGCAAGAAAAATGAAGCAGGTGGCATCACTATACCAGACCTCAAACTATACTACAGAGCAATAGTAACAAAAACAGCATGGTATTAGCACCAAAATAGACTGGTAGACCAAAGGTACAGAATAGAGCACACAGAAATTAACCCACGTAATTGTGGTTATCTTATATTAGACAAAGGTGCCCAAAAACATACATTTGAGAAAAGATAGCCTCTTCAACAAATGGTGGTGGGAAAACTGGCAATCCATATGCAACAAAATGAAATTAAACCCCTATCTCTTACCATACACAAAACTCAACTCAAAGTGGATCGGGGACCTAGGAATTAAACCAGATACCATATGTCTAATAGAAGAAAAAGTAGGCCCACATCTTCAACATATCAGATTAGGCCCCTACTTCCTTAATAAAGGTTCTGTAGCACATGAATTAAGAATTAATGAATGGGATAGATCCAAACTAAAAAGCTTCTTTTCAGCAAAAGACAAAATCACTGAGGTGAATAGAGAATCTACAGCTTGGGAGCAAATTTTTACTAATTGCACCTCAGATAGAGCACTAATCTCTAGGGTATATAAAGAACACAAAAAGCTAACACCAAAAACAATCAAATAACCCAATCAATGAATGGGTGAAAAACTGATCAGACACTTCTCAGAAGGTGATATACAATCAATCAACAAATATATAAAAAGATATTCAACATCTCTTGCAATTAGAGAGACGTAAATAAAAAGTACTCTTAAGATTTAATCTCATCCCTACTGCTTTCTAGATTGGCTGCACCAATTTGCAGCCCCACAAGCAATGTATGAGTGTGCCCTTTTCCCCATAACCTCGCCAGCTTTTATTTGTTGTTTGTGTTTTTTATAGCTGCCATTCTGACTGGCTTGAGATGAAATCTTAGAGTAGTTGTTTTTTAATTTTCATTTCTCTAATTGCTAGAAATGTTGAACATTTTTTCATGTATTTGCTGACACTTCTGAGAAGTGTCTGTTCAGTTCCTTAGACCATTTATTAATTGAGTTGTTTGTGTGTTTTTTTACCGGGGTGTAAAGGTTTTTGAGAGCTTTATATATCCTTGAAGTTAATGTTCTGTCTGATGTGCTTGTGGTAAAAATTTGCTCCCACTCTGTAGGTTCTCTGTTCACACTGATTGTTTCTTTTGCTGAAAAGAAGCTTTTTTTGTTTTAATCCATCACATTTATTAATACTTGGTTTTAATTCTTGCACTATAGGGGTCTTATTAAGGAAGCTGGGGCCTAATCCAACTTGTTGGAAATTTGGGCCTACTTTTTTTTCTATTAGGTGCAAGGTCTCTGGTCTAATTCCTAGGTCCCTGATCCACGTTGAGTTGAGTTTTGTGCATGGAGAGAGATAGAGGTTTAATTTCATTTTATTACATAAAAATTTCCAGTTTTTCCAACACCATTTGTTGAAGATGTTGTCTTTTGTCCAATGTATGTTTTTGCACCTTTGTCTAATGTAAAGTAACTGTAGAAGTGTGGGTTAGTTTCCGTGTCTTCTGTTCTGTACCATTGGTCTACTGGTCTATTTTGGTGCCAATACCATGCTGTTTTAGTTACTATTGCTTTGTAATACAATTTAAAGTCTGGAATAGTGGGATGCCACCTACTTCACTCTTCTTGCTAAGAATTGCTTTGGCTATTCCGCGGGTCTCTTATTTTTCCAGATGAATTTCATGATTTCTTTTTTTATTTCTATAAGGAATGATATTGGGATTTTGAAAACTTGGAATGCAATCACTGTTTTACCCAGCTATTCCAACTCCTCTGTATATACCTAAAGAGCTTAAAAACAGCTTACTACTGGGACACAGCCACATCAATGTTTATAGCAGCACAATTTACATTAGATAGATTGTGGAAACAACCCTGATGCCCATCAATAGATGAATGGATAGGGAAATTTTGGTATATACACACAATGGAACACTACTCAGCATTAAAAGAGAATAAAATCATGGCATTTGCAGGTAAATGGATGGAGTTGGAGAAAATAATGCTAAGTGAAGTCAGCCAATCCCAAAAACCAAAGGTCGATTGATTCCTTTGCTATGATGATACAAAATTATAGTGGCAATGGAGGGGGAATGACAGGAATGAAAGAATGTTAAATAGAAAAAGGGGGTGGAGGGGAGGAGAAGAGTCAGGGGGATAAGAATAGTGGCAGAATGAGTTGGATATCAATATACTAATTGCACATATAAAAACTCAAATTGTATAAAAATATTTTGTGTAAAACCAATGACTTGGAAAACTGTGCTCTTTATATGTAATATGAAAGTAATTGCACTTTGCAAGCATGTATAACAAATTAAATTAAATAAAAGAAAGAATATAAGAAAATTCAAGGAAACAAAAATAATTTAATCTCGCTCTAATAAAAATAAGTGTTGGCGAGGATGTGGGGGAAAAGGCACACTCATACATTGCTGGTGGGACTGCAAAATGGTGCAGCCAAAATGGAAGGCAGGATGGAGATTCCTTGGAAAACTTGGAATGAAACCACCTTTTGATCCTGCTACCCACTCCTCTGTCTCTACCCAAAAGACTTAAAAACAGCATGCTACAGGGACAGAGCCACATCAATGTTTATTGTAGCACAATCACAATTGTTAAACTATGGAACCAATCTAGATGCCCTTCAGCAGATGAACTGGATAAAGAAAATGTGGTATATATACAATATGGAATATTATTCAGCAATAAAAGAGAAGAAAATCATGGCATTTGCAGGTAAATGGATGAAGTTGGAGAATATAATGCTAAGTGAAGTTAGCCAATTCCAAATATCCAAATGCTGAATGTTTTCTCTGATATAAGGAGGCTGATTCATAGTGGGGTTGGGACAGGGAGCATAGCAGGATTAGAGGAACTCTAGAAAGGACAATGGGGGAGGGATAAGGAGGGAGGTGGCTAAAGAGTAAAAGAAAAAAAAAAGATAGTGGAATAAGATGCACATCATTACTCTAAGTGCATGTATGAAGACATGAATGATGTAAATATACATTGTATACAACCAGAGATATGTAAAAGTGTGCTCTATATTTGTATTATGAATTGTAAAGCATTCTGCTGTCATATAAAACAACTTAGAGTAAAAATTTTTTTTTAAATGATGTAGGGAAGAGTTTGGCCAGTTAGTGACACATTGTCATAATAATGTCACAGAAATGTTAGATCAGATATAAAAGCTGAAAATACACAGATATTAAAGGCTGTAAGCTAGCCTAAAATAATTATGGTTCTTGACATGTTATATTTCCTTTTCCTACAGTCATGAGTTTTACTCAATAAAGATCTTTCAGTCTGCAGGATTTTTAATATATATGCAGCTTTAGAGAAGTTCAGCTTCACAGTGGCCCCTTGGGATAAGCACCACAGTGTGCATTCAGAGCTTGAAAGGCTTGTTCATAGCATTTGATAAAGAGTCTGAGAGAAAGGAATTTCATCATCAGGAAGGGAAATAGCTGTAAGGCCTTCAAGGAAGCAACCCCTGGGTGATGTTAGTGATACTAGCCATTGTGAGCTCATTCTCAGTTTTAGTCATTTCCATCCTCTGCATCTGCCAGCATTTCCCTGAAACATAAAATAGGCATAGTATACCCAAAAAGTTCCAATGATCAAGATTATATTGTGAAGAAAATGTGCACATATGAATGAGTGGTTAGGCATCCAAACCAACCCCCAAACCCTGTCCGTATATCATCATACTCTAATCAGACTGACAATGGTTTTCCCCTAGATATACAGCCACCTGTATTTGATGAATTATTTTATTGGATGTTTGTAGATTTTAAAATAATCTATTGGTTCTAATTTTTTCCTTGCCAATTTGACTCCATGTTCATACAGTCATGTGCAATAGCTAGTTCTAAGAAAGGTTCATCTTTCTTTAATATCCAAATTATTGTAACTCTTATTCCATTCTATATGTATATTTTTTGTAAGATTAGATTCAAAATCATTGGGAATCTTATATGACAGTCAATAAAGTAGAAGAGACTGTGAGGTAGGTAGAAGTCTGAATATGTCATAGTGCTCACAAGCATTTTCTGCATATGATGATAGTTTACATCATCTGCAATTTTTTGAATGCATCCGGTTTGTCCTATAAATAGTAGTTCACATTGGTGATTGGTAGGGTTAGGATCTAGACATTAGGATGTGTACCACAATGACAAGGAGTGGATGTCAGGACAGGTTTGTTGCACAGGGAAACAGGTTCAGATACACTAAATTGCCCATTATATTTGTCATGTGAAATTTGTCATAACTTACTGTCTCCAGGAATGATTAGACTGTTATACAGTTGACTAGACCTACTTTAACATACTTTCTTTTTCCTTTCAATAGGAAGAAAGTTTGGTTTGGCTGGGAAGGTTTGGTATATAAAATAAAGGCATTTCCAAAGAGGATTTTTTGTGTGTGGTTTGGATCTGTGGTGTTCCCCCAAAGTTGCCATTAATGCAGAAAGATCCAGATGTGAAATTATTATATTATGAGAGCTGTAAACTTATCAGTCCATTCTAGTTTGGATGGACTAAATGGGCTTTAAAAGAAAATAGGTAGGACATGTGTAGATATGATGGGTCATTGGGAGCATGTCCTAGAAGCATTATTCTTCCTGCAATATCTCCCACCCTCCTACTTTAATTCACAATTAGCTTCTTCACCCAATTGTGCTGCCTCACTTTGAGCCCAGACCATGGCAGTCAGCCATCTATGCACTTATACCTCTGAAAGTATGAGCCACAAATCAACCTTTCCTCCTTTATGTTTTTTTGTTGGATATTTTGTTCACAATGATGCAGAAACTGACCAAAATATAGTTCCTTTCTCTAGATGTGATTAAGATTTGAAGTGTCCCACATAAGCTCGCATGTGTAACATTGGAAGAAATTTTAGAGGTGAATGACGAAGTGATGAGCATTTTAACCTTACCAGCTCATGAATCCACTTTAATGAATGAACTTGGTGGCAACTAAGCAGGTAGGGTGTGGCTGAGGAGATAGGTAGCTGGGGCATGGCTTTGTGGTGTGTATTTTGTCCTTGGTGAAAGCAGCCCTCTCTTTCTGCTCCCTGGTTGCTATATCCTGAGCTGCTTTCCCTCTCCATGCCCTTCTGGCATTATGTTCTGCCTCACTTTGGGCCCAGAGAAAGGGAGTTTCGCTGTCTATGGACTGAGACCTCTGAAACCATGAGCAGCAAATAAACTACCTGCTCTAAAATTGCTGCTAGATCTTTTGGTCATGGCCACAAAAAAAGCTGATTAATATAGTAGATTTAAAATGTGCTATTACCAAGCTGAAACCTGGGATTTTTAAAAAAATGTAATAATGAGGGAATTATTACCTGGGATTAATGTAAAATTTGAATCCTTTAAAGTTTAAATTTCTGTTTCAGTAAAGTAGGAGATTTAAATTAAAAAAAATACATTTGTAACAAAACATGATTGATGTGATAGAATGTCATAATTTATAGTTAATTGAAACTGTTGTTTATCATTCTTTTTAACATTTAACCAAATATGCCAAGGGAAAGCTTACCATCTACGCACAACAGGGCAGACATCATGCTAAGAGAACAGTAAACGAGAGTAACAAATTTTCTGTAAACAGAACAAAAGTAATCTAATATTAATAACTTTTCCTCTTCTCTCTCTTTTCTGAGCAAACTCCTCCGAGTTTACATTGTAGGAATGACAGCTATCAGGTCCTAGAAAAGGCAGGGTAAAAATTTAGGTCTAAAACCTCAGAGCTTGTGCTTTAAGTTGAAACATTGTGTCAAATACCATCATTTTTCCAAGCAAATAAAGATGTGTACAGGTAAAGACTTACTAAGAAAAGATGAGGGGCTGGGGTTGTGGCTCAGGGGTAGAGCTTGCCTAGCATGTGTGAGGACCTGGGTTCCATTCTCAGCCCACATAGAAGTGAGTAAGTAAGATAAATTGATAAAGTGATTAAGATGTTGTATTATCTGCAACTCTCTCTCTCTCTCTCTCTCTCTCTCTCTCTCTCTGTGTGTACATACACATGCAAGATAACAAGGAAAAGTTTTGTAAGCAGACAAAAGTTTTTTTTTTTTTAATGCACTTCTAAATTGATACATTCTCCATTCTTTAGTGATCCAGTCTAGTCACCTTTTCCATCCTGATGGTAAGAGGTATGCTCTATAAATGGAACTTTCCCTTATGGACATCATGTTTTAAACAAAAGTGTCTCAAATATGTTGAATATAGTACTTTTTACCTTTTGAAATCTCATTTTCATAGATCATTGATTTTTTCAATCATTTTTTTGGTACCAGGTATAGAACTCATGGGCAGTTGGCCACTGAGCTACATCCCCAGTCCTATATTATATATTTTTTTAGGGACAGGGTCTTACTGAGTTGCTTAGCCTTCATTTTTGCTGAGGCTGGCTGTGAACTCATGATCCTTCTGCCTCAGCCTCCTGAGCTGCTGGGATTTTAGGCATGGGCCACCGCATCCATCTATCTTTTGTTTCTTAACTATGTTAAGAAGCGAGGCCCATGTTGCTTGCCACACAGTAGACCTGTCCCTGGAACAATGAGCTTTGCAAATGAAAGAGAACTTGTTCAAGCAGAGTTCAGATGTGAGAAGATAGAAGCAGGCTTCACTCTGCCTCTAGAGGATGGGGAAGTTGAGGTTATTGTGGTTTGTTGTTATCCTGTTCTTTATAGGAGTGTGTTCAAGAAATGGCAGCATTAGCATGATCTAGGGGGTGCTTTGGACACTTCTGTCAAAAGTTCACCCACTGGATACATATGCAGGCCCAAGTGAAGGATCAGTGATTTTTACTAGTTTGAGATAGACAAAGTAAGAGGGAGTGCGTGGCTGAAAGCCATAACCCTTTACTTGTGCCTAAAGATGACCTTTGGGTAACTGAGCAGGATAAAGCTTGGCATATCTACCTTCATTTTTTATCTTTGTCCTTTGTTACTTTAAACCCTAGGTCAGATTTCTGTTGAGTTCTGCATATAGGCATGCTAATCATTTAAGGAGTGTTCACCAGAACCTAGCTATGTAAGGTTTATCAACCTCAAATCTAGCTAATCTTTTTCTTCCTCTCAAGATGGGAAAACATTTTGGTATCCCATTTCAGATCCCTGCAGTGGCCTCTATAGATTTTAAGTTTTTGTCATACAACTTCCAAGAATGATGCAAGGCATGCAGATCACCCTAGTGGGACTGCTTCCCTAAGTAGGGGCTATCTTCTCATGCAGACTGAATTGCCTCTATCTGGATCACTGGTCTGATAGATAAGCATCCTGATCATCAAGGGTCCATTGCCCCTCAAGCAATAACAAATTCTCTAGAGGGAGCCTCCTCACAGAAGCAGGAGTGAGAGGTGATCCATGACTGCTTAAGTGTGCAGACCTCTCAACCCTAACCCAGTCATTCCTAGACACTTGAAGCTCATGTCAGCAACTAGAGGACAGAGCTGAGATGCTGTTTTTCCCTTTGTTTTCCCATTGTGACCATGGTGATAAGTTGCTCTTCCTTCTTTACACAATCACATTTTTTTTTCTTTTGGTTTTGGTAATGAGTGGCCAGGTGTGATTTGTTAGGACTCCCAGAATAAGGCATCCAGCCTAAGACTCCCATGACACAAGTTCAGGAAAACCACTTTGTGGACCACTACTATTGTGACCCTTATTTCAGAGGTATTATTTATAGCAAAGTTAATGGGAATATGCCTTTCCCTGATGACCTCTATAACAGGTGGTAACAGTATTGCTGATGAGCGAAGACTTACGTGGTTTTTCCCTCAATTTCAACACCATTAATATAATAAAAATCATGGTAATTACCATGTTTTTGTTATTACCTTTTATGCTTGGACTCAGCATGCGTACTTATAATACTGCTATATAGTAAGATGCTAATTTGTTCTTTCACACTTTCTTGTTTGCAAAAGAAGTTTGTAGTGTAGCAGAAATTGAATAAGAAAGGTCAACAGTATTAGCAGAGCACATTGTTACCAGGCAGCGGTTTGAGAAGAGAGGGCTCATGTTAGAATACAGGAAAGTAGCAAACAATCAGCTATTAGTGTTATTAATGGGGAATTTGGGAGTTTTTTAGAAACTCCAGTTAGAGACATATTCTTTAGAAGGGGAGCAGTCTAGTCTAGTCAGAAAGCAGATCCCTCAGAAGGCTGGCATAAGAGTAGACTGTCTATCTTCCAATGGTCTGGTGACTTACAATGGAGGTAGCTTCTCAAAACAGAGGATTCTTTAATTTGGAACCTACAATTTTGGTTTAAAAATGTATGAAGTGGCCCTCTTAATCTCTGCAGCCATCTCAGTAATAAGTATATATGTATGTTAAAAGCAAGAAGGTGTGTGTGTGTGTGTGTGTGTGTGTGTGTGTGTGTGTGTGTGTGTGTGTAGGAGTAGTCTTCTCACCTTTTTCAGTAGTTTTTTTTTTAAGAGAGAGATGACATTTGTTTAGTCTTTTATTAGAACAAAAAATGTACCTCACTGATTTTAAGGCATCTGTTATCTCTTTTATTTTCTTCAATACATTCTACAGATTTAGAACATTTGTAGGTTAGAATATCTCCAATCTTGACATATAATTCTATGTGATCTTTAGTAAGACTGACTTCATTCTCTAGAAATGCACAGAATCCACAATGGGGAAGTTTTAGAATTCTTGCATTCATATATATGAATGTTCATATATATATATATATTATATATATATATATATTTATATATATATATATATGGATTTCTGTCTTCCTAGACCTTACTTAGCTGAGACCTGATGCTGTGCACAGTCCAGTTTCTCTCAGGCCCATTCTGACTAACACTGAGTTCAAATCAACTTTTTGGCATAACTGAATTTAAAATATTCATGTAAATTCAGAACTCATGAAAAGATTTGCAGCTGAGATTTGGGAGACACCTTTGTGACATTTCAATATATAATGAGAAAGCAGTGAGCTCGTGGTCTCCCCAGGTTTCCCATGCCTAATTTGAACTAATAGCAATTCACAAATGACACAGAACCAACTTGCTAGTGGTTCAGGGGTCTAGCAAGGAGTTACACAGGGAACACTTAAAAGGTGTGTCTATAAGGAAGACCAATGAAGTACTTAATTGTATAGGGAGTCCTTGGTGGTTAATTAGGGTTTGGAATTTAAGTTAACCTGGTTTGGATTTTGGTTTTTTAATGTAGCAGCCAGAACACAGTCCGGTAGACACAAAAGCTGACAAACTTCACAGAATGTCACATGACCTGCCCTCATGGCCTCCCCTGGATATGGAAGCATCCTTTCCCATTCTCACCAAGATGAGAGATTCCAGGTTAACTTACAACACAAGCTGACTTTGGGACCTGGAAGAGGGCCTCATGTCTCCACAGAAGTGTGGGGTGCCACGAGGATGGTGGGTGGGGAACCAATGACAGAATGACGGACCCGGCACATCTTCCCAGGAGAGGCTGAGTTCTGGAGGCTGCTCCTGGGAAAAAGAGGAAGACACACAGACCCTGTGGAGGCCATCTCAGGACACTGATTCTGAGCACCTGAAATGATGTTTTCCCATGTTTTCATCCTCAGCACTGGCGCAAGTAGCTTGCTTGTCTCACATGGTTTGTGAGATTGTGTTTCAATTGACAGAACTTTCCTAGAGAGGATGCAGCCACGAGATAGGCCCTGCCTTGAAGGAAGAATAAAGGTGGCATTTCCTCCTAGGCCCCCCTGGTAAGAGAGGAGAACTGAGGAGGGCAGAAATGACCCCTCCATTCCCAGAGCCACAGAGGGTTAGGGTTTGCACACACCTTCCCCAGATACCTTCTTTAAATGTGGAAGTCCTGGTTTCCCTCCTTCCATCTCCTGTGCTGGTTCAGTTGACTCTGCAGGAGTGGGGGTGAATTGATGAGGAAGGGAAGCTTGAGAAGCAGTAGTGACACAGCCAACCTTGGTG
>CM046662.1:1369103-1401048 GCA_025594165.1 Tamias sibiricus | reverse complement strand
TGAGTGTGGAACAAAATAACAGGATTTCTGAAGGAAAGCAAACATTCAGTAAGTACCATGTTGCTTATGTATCCTCTGAAGCACTGTGACTCACAGTAATTGCTTAGTTTTGTGTGATTCTTCCCAAATTCTTAGCTCCTTCTACCAGCTAGAGTACAACTTTGTCAGTAGGCATATCTAGGATACGTACTGTCAGGAGGAGTTATATTAGCTCCCTTCTGCACAGGAATTTGTTGGGCTTTGTTATTTTATGTATTAGATATGCACCCTACAAAAACCTTAGGGGTGACCCAGGAACATACTTTATTCCTTCTACTCTACAATGAGATGCATGTTTTTGCTCTGCTGCTGCTTTTCTAGATAGTTCAGGTTTTTTATTGGAATGCTTGTTGGGGAAATGAGTGCAGATATAGAGTACAAGTTTCAATCAGTGAATCATGGAATAAATACATGGAGTCCATGGAAACATGAGAACATCTCGCATGTTGAGAATAGAGCCCTCATGTCATCAGTATCTCCTGTTCTGCACTACATCTTTGTGGAATATTTTAGAATGCAGTGGTCTTTGAGGATGTGGCTGTAAACTTCACCCAGGAGGAGTGGGCTTTGCTGGATCCTTCGCAGAAGAATCTGTACAGAGAAGTGATGCAGGAAGTCCTTAGAAACCTTGCTTCTATAGGTAAGGATGATGTTTTATTACATAATGAAAGACAGAGCTCTTGGGAGGTATTTTTTGCTCCTGATTGTGGAATGTGGAAAGGAAGTACTTTGGGAAATAAATTGGGCCCAAGGTCATTGTAATCAGCAGCATAAATATCAGAATTCTGTTTGTTTGTTTGTTTTTCTCTTTTTCCATGTTTCTTATTGGTGCCTTATAGTCATCTAAATTGTAAGTCCCAAAATGCATTCTGAAGTCATGATGGTTCATAATGACTATTATGTGTCTACATTTTAGGAGACAGATGGGAAGACCAAAATGTTGAAGATAACACAAATCTTGGGAGAGATATAAGGTAATTTGTACTCATAAGAGGAAAAACAGTGTCTTGAGGGAATGTCATTCAATTTTACAAGCAAGCAAAGAAGCATGATATGAATAATGTTTGTTTTTTTTTTAACCAAAATTAACATTAATGTAGATAAATCTTCAATGTTTTCAAAAATCATTGACTTATTGACAGTGCTAACTGCATTTAGAATGGCACTGTTTTGTTAGCAGCTGTGGAGAAGCAGTTTTGCAAATAATTGCTACATTGCTTTCAAACTGTATACAGTGTACATATTACAGAAAACCATTACTATCCATGACGTTGGTAATTGTGTATGTCCAATGCCTATTAATAAATATAAAAGTATTAATGAGCCAACCATAAACTTTGCTTGTAATTTTTATACAGAAGTCATATGCTCTGGAAAAATTTTATAAAGTGCTCAGTTTTGTGAAAACCCTCAGTGAGATTCGAAATCTTAGCTTTTTTTTTTTTTTTTTTTTTTCTTCCTTGTACTGGGGATTGAACTCAGGGGCACTCAAACACTGAGTCACATCCCCTTCCCTATTTTTGTGGTTTTAGTTAGAGACAGTGCCTCACTGAGCTGCTTAGCACCTCATTTTTTCCTCAAGCTGGCTTTGAACTTGAGATCCTCCTGCCTCAGCCTCCCAAGCTGCTGAGATTACAGGTGTGCACCACTATGCTTGGTTCCAAATCTTACTATTAAAATGACATTCCTTATAGAAAGTCTATGTATGCAATATGTGTGCACTGGTCTTCATATATTATGTTTTCCTTAATAGGCATATTATATCTCACTCTGCAAACCAAACATATGAGAATGACGAGTGTGAAGAGAACTCATATGACGTTAAACAGAAAAGGAAATTCTTCATTTATTTCACAAGTGTTCAAAGAGAAGTGTCAGTGCATACTGTCAGTGGACCTTATGGATGTTTGACATGCAGAAAAGAGTTCAGTTGTTTCAGGTGTTTTCAAAAACATGAACAATCTCATACTGGAGAGAAGACATATGGTTATAAGGTATCTGGGGAAGACTTCACTTGTTCCACTTCCCTTCAAAACTATAATAGAACTTATACTGGAGAGAATTCTTCCCAATGTGAACAATGTGGGAAAGACTTTGCTAGATCCAGTCACATTTGGTCACATGAACAAACTCATACTATAAAGAAGACCTATGAATGCAAAGAATGTGGGAAAGTCTTTGCTAAATCCTGTCACCTTCACTCACATGAAAAAACTCACACTGGAGAGAAGCCCTATGAATGTAAAGAATGTGGAAAAGCCTTTGCATGGTCCTCTTCCCTTCAAACACATAAACGAACTCATACTGGAGAGAAGCCCTATGAATGTAAACAATGTGGGAAAGCCTTTCGTACATCCAGTCACCTTCATTCGCATAAAAAAACTCATACTGGAGAGAAGTCCTATGAATGTAAAGAATGTGGAAAAGCTTTCATCTGGTCCTCTTCCCTTCAAACACATAAACGAACTCATACTGTAGAAAAGCCCTATAAATGTAAACAATGTGGGAAAGTCTTTGGTAGATCCTGTCACCTTCACTCACATGAAAAAATTCACACTGGAGAGAAGCCCTATGAATGTAAAGAATGTGGAAAAGTCTTTGCGTGGTCTTCTTCCCTTCAAACACATAAACGAACTCATACTGGATAGAAGCCCTACAAATGTAAACAATGTGGGAAAGTCTTTGGTAGATCCAGTCTCCTTCACTCACATGAAAAAACTCATACTGTAAAGAAGCCCTATGAATGTAAACAATGTGGAAAAGCCTTCCCCTGGCCCTCTTTCCTTCAAATACATAAACAAATTCATACTGGAGAGAAGCCCTATGAATGTAAACAATGTGGGAAAGCCTTTCTTTGTTCCTATTATCTTCATGTGCATGAATAGACACACAGTGGAGTGAAGCCCTATAATTGTAAATAATGTTCAAAAGCCTTCACTTGTTTTTCTAACCTTCAAGTACATGGAACAACTTATACTAGAGAGAAGCACTGTGAATGTAAACAATGTGGGGAATTTATACTGGGGAAATTCCTTATGGATGTTAACAATGTGGGAAAGCCTTTGCTTCAACTAATAGCTTTCAGTCCCACGAACAAACTGATACTGGAGAGAAGCATCATGTATGTAAAGATCATGGTAAAACAATTAATTTCAGCACTCATCTTTATGTGCCTGAAAACATACACACTGTAGAGAAGCTCTATATAGGTAAATAATGTATGAAAACTTTCATGTTTTCTCCCTTTTCCTTAAATATAAATGAACAATCTCTTTAAGTAAATGTTCACCTTCAATAGTTTGGCTTATCTTCAAGTACATAATAAAATTTATACTGGGGAAAATCCTTATGGATGTAAACAATGTGGGAAAGCCTTTACTTCCTGTGGGCTTTATATACATAAAAATATTTATGCTAAGGAAGAACCATGAGAATGTAAACAGTATGGCAAAGACTTCACGAGTTGTGCATATCTTCACGTACATGAGAAAAGTCATACTGGAGAGAAGCCTCGTGAATGTACACAATGTAGTACACACTTGCAGGAGACCTACTTAAGGAGATAGCTAAGATTGTGGTTAGCTGTGAGCCATAAGCATTACCACCTTCCAAAGTCTCGTGAGACTTGGCCCGAGACATTGTGGATCGCATCGGCGCCATTTGCATGGTCTCGTGAGACTTGGCCCGGGACATTGTGGTTAGGGTCAGCGCTATTTGCATGGTCTCGTGAGACTTGGCTCCGGACATTGTAGATCGGGTCAGCGCCATTTGCATGATCTCATGAGACTTGGCCCGGGGGATTGTGGATCAGGTCAGTGCCATTTTGTGGTGGTTGGAGGAGTGTGGATTGTGTGTTGGGGTGTTGTTGGAGCTAGAGAGAGGAGCTGGCAGAATAAAGAGACTGTTTGTTTCCAGTCTACCTCTGAACTTATTCCCACGGCTTTGTTGCTCCAAGTGGCAATCGCTTCAGCCAGCAACAGGTGGTGGCCCGTATGGGGACTTTGTAGCGGACAGGTAAGAACTGAAAGGTCTCTAAAGATGGGTTCGAATATGACTAAATCCCAAGTGATGGAGGCTATGGAAAGAATCCTTGATATACCTGACTACGTTGTCAGTGAGGAGGATTTAGAAAAAAGTGAAAGTGATCAAGAAAGTGTAGCTTACACTGGGTCAGCTAAGACCAGTGAAGAGAGTATTATAAGAGTCCCCAAAATGACAAAAATCCAAGCGGTTAGAGCTATTCAGGAGTTATTGGAGATAGCTGAAGAATACTTGCTCTTCATGGAACCTGGGACTCAGGATATTGCTGTCAGTGAAATTAGCAGTAGTGAGGAATCTAGTAAGTGATCCTGAGAAAATGAGAAAAAAGAAACTTAAAAAGACCAAGAAAAAGGACCATCAAGTAGAGGAACCACTTGTGTCCTCTACTCCCCCAATGGGTGGAATCCATTACAGAAAATATGAAGGGTATTACTAGGCGTTTGCATACCCTAGAAAGAGAAATTCTTTTCACGTTGAGTATGCTGGAGTCCCTTAACACCTTTAGCTTAACCCCCTCAGACTGGAAAAGTCTATGTAAAGCAGCATTAAGCGGGGGGCAATACTTGGTTTGGCGATCGCAATATCAAGAACTTTGTATAGAAACGGCTAAAAGAAATGCAGCTGCAGGGTTTGGAGACCATAATATAGAAATGCTCACAGGAGAAGGGCAATTCGCAGACTTACAGGCTCAAAAACGTTATGACCCAGGTATATATGCTCAGATGAACGCAGCTGCCTTAGAGGCTGGAAAAGCGTACAAGGACCTGGGGATCTACAAGGTAGCTTGTCAAAAGTGATTCAAGGACCTAATGAGCCATATGCTGACTTTGCTGATCAACTTTCGAGAATTGCAAGTAGAGTGTTTGCAGATGTTGATCAAGCTATGCCATTAGTTCTTCAATTAGCATACAAAAATGCTAATAAATACTGCCAGGAAACCATCAGGCCATGGAGAAATAAAAAGGATCTTTCCGTATATATACAACTATGTAAAGATATAAATGATGCCATTGTCACAGGAAATGTGATTGTAGCTGCAATGAGAGGTGCTTACCCTAAAAATTTCACAAGGGATCAACCTAGACATTGTAATCAATCAGGATATTCTAGGCAAAATTATCATAATCAATCAGGCTATTCTAGGCAAAATTCCCAAAGAGAAATAAGACCAAGCTCATACCATGCCCCAGGCCGCTGCCCCAGGTGTAAAAAGGGAAGTCATTGGGCCAATAAATGCCATTCAAAATTTGACATCTATGGAAATCATTTGTTCAGGAATTCAAAAAATGGGGCATGGGGCCCAATGCCCCGGGCCCCACAAATGTGTGAGGCATTGGAGGAGGACTATCCTCAAGCATCCACTCAGATCCTTCCCCAACAAAATCCCTACTACCCATCCACTCCCTTGCCAGAGGAACAGGAGGAAATGTAGGATTAGACCTCTGTTCCACCGCCCGAATAGTGTTAACACCTGAAATGGGGGTTCAACTGATTCCCACAGGAGTCAGGGGACTTCTTCCCTCAGGGACAGTAGGACTTATTCTCAGGCGAAGTCCTGAGAGCTTATTAGGTTTGCAAGTGACCCCAGGTATAATAAACTCAGACTACAAAGGGGAAATAAAAATAATGCTTAGCTCACCCCAAAGTATAAGTTCTGTTAATCAAGGAGATAGAATTGCTCAGCTTCTTCTCCTTCCCAATTTACATAATTCATTTAAAATGAGTATGCCTCAAAAAAGGAACAATAGAGGATTTTGTTCCACTGACTCAAGACCCATGGCTTGCTGGGTTCGAGATTGTTCAAGGAGGCCTATGTGTAAAATAAAAATCCAAGGAATAGAGATGGAGGGACTGATAGATACTGGAGCTGACTCTTCCATCATTAATCTACGGCAATGGCCCAAGCACTGGCCTCTGCAAAAAGCTTCAACCAGTTTAAGAGGCTTGGGATATAATAACCTCCCAGAGAAAAGTGTGGTAATTTTAAAATGGGAGGATGATGAAGGGCATAAAGGAACATTTCAGCCTTATGTTTTACCTAACCTACCGGTTACCTTATGGGGAAGAGATATTTTGCAACAAATGGGAGTACACCTTGCAACCAAGCCTGCAGGTGTTAAATGTGAAAATCTATAGGGTAATCTTAACCCTAAAAGAAATCATTATCAAAAAGTACAAAGTAATCTTAACCCTAAAAGAAATCATTATCAAAAGGTACAGGGTAATCTTAACCCTAAAAGAAATCATAATCACAAAGGAAAAAGATATTTTTTGGGGGGGCCACTGAGAAAATAATTATGAAAATACCATGGCTTTCTGATAAGCCAGTGTGGGTCCCTCAGTGGCCCCTATCTAAAGAGAAATTACAAGCGGCCCACCTAGTTCAGGAACAACTAGAAGCAGGACATACAGAACCTTCCACCTCTCCCTGGAATTCCCCCATATTTGTGATCAAGAAAAAATCAGGAAAATGACGATTGTTACATGATCTTAGAGAAATTAATAAAAATAAAATAAAATTAATGCAAATCATGGGCCCTCCTCAACCTGGACTTCCTAATCCTGTAGCTATTCCAAAAAATTTCCATCTTATTACTCTTGATATAAAGGATTGTTTCTTTTCTATTCCTCTACACCCTCTGGATACCCCCAGGTTTGCTTTTTCAGTTCCTTCTATTAACAATAATGGCCCAGATCAGATATATCAATGGAAAGTTTTGCCGCAGGGAATGGCTAATAGCCCCACTATGTGTCAAATCTATGTAGATAAAGTTATTCAGCCTATCAAGAACAAATACCCGGAGCTTATGTGCCTCTATTATATGGATGATGTTCTGCTTGCTCATCCTAATCAAGAAGTCTTATTCACCATATTTAGTGATATATCAGAAAACTTGAAATGATATGGACTAAACATTGCTAAGGAAAAGGTTCAAATTAGATCACCAATATTATATCTAGGATTCCAAATTATGGACACTTTTATTAGGCCTCAAAAATATTAATTAATAAGGAGCATTTGGCCACTCTCAATGACTTTCAAATGTTGCTGGGAGATATTAATTGGCTTTGCCCTACACTAAACCTCACTACTGGCCAACTAAAACCTTTATTTGACATCCTTCGTGGGAACCCTGATCCATCTTCACTGCGAACATTGAATCCTGATGCTAGGAAAGCTTTAAAGTTAGTAGAATAAGCCATCGAAGGAGCTCATTGTGATAGATTTGATTTAACTGAACCACTGATATTGATTATTATTTCTTCACAATATACACCCACAGGAGTATTTTGGCAACAAGGGCCTTTATTATGGATACATTTGCTCGTCTCTCCTAAAAGTATAATTGAGTCTTATACCTCCATGGTGGCTAAGCTTATTCTTCAAGGACTTAAGACTTCTACTAAAATATTTGGCATTCACCCTGCTGTAGTCGCCGGAAAGGGATTGCAGCCTGGAACGGCAGCGCCGCGGGAAGGAGTCCGGAGACAGGATGGAGACGAAAATATTCTTTAATCTTACAAGAAAATACAATATATCTATACAATAGCGATAACCCTGTCTTTTCTCTCTCTGGTCTCTTCCCATGCGCCTGAGCAGCAATGGCGCTCGCTCGATCTGCTGAGTCACCCTTCAAATCTCTCGAGATCCTCGACCAAGTCCCGCGAGATCCCAGACCAAGTCCCATGAGACTATGGAAGGCGGAAATGCCCAAAAATGTCTATGGCCCAATAGTCAACCGCAATCTTAGCTATCTCCCCAAACAGGGCTCCTGCATTTTCCCCTTTTGTTTTAAAAGAGGGGATGCTCTAGGACGTCCATGTGCAACCAACATTCTTACCCGTCATCGGATAATCAAGGCGGTGCCCTTGACTCCTGTCTTGGGTTGATATGTCGGCCACATGAGACTGTCCCGTGCGACTGTGCCTGTCTTAGGTTGTCCCCCTCTGGGGATCTTACCCGTCATTGGCTAACCAGCCATCCAATGGAGCCCTTTAGGATCGACTGTGTAAGATGACTAACAGCCGTCCAATTGTGGGGAGATGCTGCGGCTTTAAGGCAACAAGCCTTTTGGTGACGAGCCAAATTGCATAGCATATCAAATTCTTTAAACAAATCAGCTGCCTTAAGTTCTATCAAGTAACACACTGAGTTGTCTAAACAAATACCCCCAAGGTACTGTCCCATGAAGTCCCAAACAATGAAAGATCAAAATGTCCACTTGTTATAACACGTAGATCTAGGAGGCCCCATGCATGCAGAGCAGAGGCCACACTGCTGGTGAGGTTGTTTGACATTTGAGCAGCAGGGATGCTTGCAGCGACCGCGATCCCTGCATCTGTAGCAGCAGCCGTCTTTTTTTTTTTTTTTTTTTTTTTTTTTTGGCTAGACAATGCCACTGGCAAATCTTCAGGGCCCGCTCCCTAGAGACTCAAGAATCAATTATTAAATGAAAGGCAGTGCTATTCCAGCACTGAGTCAAGAGGCAAGTTGTCAAACTAAAAAATAGAATTATTAGATTAGAAAATTAAAGTTGATTTCTGCTCACACACATTGCAGCCTGAGCTCCCACAAACATAAGCTGGCAAAACATCATATTTAGAACAAAACAAAGAAAGACTGAGGGTATTTACTGTATTAAAGATAGATTAAAGAAAAACTAAAAGCACTTTGGAGAAATAATTTGTTAGCTGGAACTCTCGAGTTTCTGCATACACAGCAGTCCTTTACCTGTTGAAATTATTGAAATTAATCATTTATTAAACAAATGAAGTTAATAACAAATAAGCAACCTTATGTCAAAACACCAAAATATCAGGTTATACAGCCCTAGTCATATTTTTCGCTTAAAAGAAATCCCTGGGACACCTATAAAACAAAATTGAAGGTACCTTCACTTATTAAATTATTTACCCAATTTGAATACTCTTAAACTTAAATGAATTAGAGTTATTTGGATCCATATGTGTGTATATATATATATATATATATTATTATATATATATTATATATATATATTATATATATATATTATATTCACAAGCGCTTTGTTATTTTTGATGTCAGACTGGACAGACAGACGCACATACAAACATATATTTGTGACGTCACGTTAACATGAAATTTAGACAAATACACAGACATAAACACATATATAAAAAGAAAAAAAAATACAATTGTGTGCACACTAAAGAGAGATCTCTTCGTCCCAGCCGGGAGGAATGACACTTAAGTTGTGACGTATTTTGAAGGACTCTGTTAAGGGAATCATTCCATATCTTCATCATGGTCCTCTTGATTTTGTACCTTTTTTATTAATCTTGATTCCTCAACAACTTCATCTTGATCCTTTTGATTTGGTACTTGCTTTATTAATCTAGATGGTATCCATATTGGAGAGGATTCATGCTTTGGAAAAACACAAACAGATCCTCTCCCCCAAATTAACACTGGATCTGGACCTTTCCATGTACCTGAAAGAACATCCTTCCAGTAAACCAAAGGTTTATGTTGTTGATGTGGGTTCCAATGTCTGTCTCCAGCAGAATAACCATCAGAGTCTAAAGTTAAAAAATTTAAGGTAAACAGGGCAACTGCCAATCTGTCCTTAGGATTTTTCCAGTTTCCTTCTTTCTGTTTTAACAACATAACTTTTAGTGTGCCGTTTGCTCTTTCAATAATGCCCTGACCCTGAGAATTGTATGGGATGCCTGTTTTATGGGATATGTTGAATTTTGCGCAAAACTCTTTGAAAGATGAGGACGTATATGCGGGGCCATTATCTGTTTTAAGCATTTTGGGGATGCCCAATGCAGCAAAAGCTTGTAAACAATGAGATGTGACATCTTTAACTTTTTCTCCGGAATGTAAGGAAGCAAAAATCATGCCTGAGCATGTATCTATGGTTACATGAATAAATCGCAATTTTCCAAAACTTGGCTCATGAGTAACATCCATCTGCCACAAATGATTGGGCATTAATCCTCTAGGGTTAACACCAAAATGAGGATTGGGCAAATGTGTCATACAAGATTTACAATCTTTTACAATTGTTCTGGCTTGCTCCTTTGTGATTTTAAACCTACGTTGCAAGGTGGTGCTCTTGACATGAAACTGGGAGTGGAATAAAGTAGCTTGTTGTAGCACTAAAAGTATAAATATTGTTTTTGTAAGTTCATCAGCCTTTTGATTACCTTCATGGAGGGGACCAGGCAAATTAGTATGTGCCCTAATATGGCCTATGAATAGAGGTTCTTTTCTTGCCCACAAAAGTTTTTGTATTTGATAAAACAATTTAAAGGCTGGAGGATGAGGTGCTATTGGTCCTGCTAACTCTAATTTTGGGACGGCTTGTACAATATAGTGGCTATCTGAAAAAATGTTTATGGGCTGGTCTCTAAAATTTTCCAGAGCTCTTACCACAGCTTCCAATTCCACTAGTTGAGCTGATTTGTATGCAGTTATGTAAGTCATATTTTCTTTTGTAGTGACTACTGCAGCAGTACCATTTGAGGACCCATCTGTAAATACATTAAATGCCTTAGGAATAGGTTGATTTTTTATTACCTGTAGAAATATAATAGGATGATTAATACAAAAAGACAATATAGGAGACTTAGGAAGGTGATTATCAAAATTTGCAGAGGTAGAGCATCTAGCTATAGCCCAGTCATTATCGTTGAAGCATAAATATTCAATCTGTGATGATGAATAGGGAGTAATAATAGTAGCAGGGTGTATGCCAAATATTTTAGTAGAAGTTTTAAGTCCTTGAAGAATAAGTTTAGCCACCATGGAGGTATAAGACTCAATTATGCTTTTAGGAGAGACAGGCAAATGTATCCATAATAAAGGCCCTTGTTGCCAAAATACTCCTGTGGGTGTATATTGTGAAGAAATAATAATCAATATCAGCGGTTGAGTTAAATCAAATCTGTCACAATGAGCTCCTTCGATGGCTTTTTCTACTAACTTTAAAGCTTTCCTAGCATCAGGAGTCAATGTTCGCGGTGAGGATGGATCAGGGTCCCCTCGAAGGATATCAAATAAAGGTTTTAATTGGCCAGTAGTGAGGTTTAGTGTAGGGCGAAGCCAATTAATGTCTCCCAGTAGTTTTTGGAAATCATTGAGGGTGGTTAAATGTTCTTTATTTATTAAAATTTTTTGGGGTCTAACAAAAGTATCCATGATTTTAAATCCTAAATATAATATGGGAGATCTGGTTTGAACTTTTTCTTCTACTATATATAATCCATATTTTTTTTAAATTTTCTACCACGTCACTGAATATATTAAATAAGATTTTTTGATTAGGGTGGGCCAATAAAATATCATCCATGTAATGTAGACACATGAGGTTTGGATATTTATTTTTAATGGGTTGGATGGCCTTGTCCACATATATTTGGCATATGGTGGGACTATTAGCCATTCCCTGTGGCAAAACCTTCCATTGATATCTCTGATCAGGGCCATTATTGTTAATAGAAGGAACTGAAAAGGCAAACCTGGGGGCATCCAGAGGATGTAGGGGAATAGAAAAGAAGCAATCCTTTATATCAAGACTAATAACATGGAAATTTTTTGGAATAGCTATAGGATTCGGAAGTCCAGGTTGAGTAGGGCCCATGACTTGCATGGTTTTATTAATTTGTCTAAGATCATGTAATAATCGCCATTTTCCTGATTTTTTCTTGATCACAAATATGGGGGAATTCCAGGGAGAGGTGGAAGGTTCTATATGTCCTGCTTCTAATTGTTCCTGAACTAGTAGGTGGGGCCGCTTGTAATTTCTCTTTAGATAGGGGCCACTGAGGGACCCACACTGGCTTTTCAGAAAGCCATGGTATTTTCAAAATTATTTTCTCAGTGGCCCCGAAGAAAAAATGTCTTTTTCCTATATGATAATGATTTCTTTTAAGCTTACCCTGTACTTTTTGATGATTTCTTATAGGGTTAAGATTACTCTGTAGATTTTTACATTTAACACCTGCAGGTTTGGTTGCAAGGTGTACTCCCATTTGTTGTAAAATATCTCTTCCCCATAAAGTAACCGGTAGATTAGGTAAAACATAAGGCTGAAACGTGCCTTTATGTCCTTCATCATCCTCCCATTTTAAAATTACCGCACTTTTTTCTGGGAGGTTATTATATCCCAAGCCTCTTAAACTGGTTGAAGCTTTTTGCAGAGGCCAGTGTTTGGGCCATTGACGTAAGTTAATGATGGAAGAATCAGCTCCAGTATCTATAAGACCCTCCATTTCTATTCCTTGGATTCTTATTTTACACATAGGCCTCCTTGTACAGTCCCAAACCCAGCAAACCATGGGTTTCGAATCAGTGGAACAAAATCCTCTATTGTTCCTATTTAGAGGCATATTCATTTTAAATGACTTATGTAAATTTGGAAGGAGGAGCAGCTGAGCAATTCTATCTCCCTGATTAATAGAACTTATACTTTGGGGTGAGCTAAGCATTATTTTTTATTTCCCCTTTATAGTCTGAGTTTATTACGCCTGGGGTCACTTGCAAACCTAATAAGCTCTCAGGACTTCGCCCGATAATAAGTCCTACAGTCCCTGAGGGAAGAGGTCCCCTGACTCCTGTGGGAATCAGTTGAACCCCCATTTCAGGTGTTAACACTATTCGGGCGGTGGAACAGAGGTCTAATCCTGCATTTCCTCCTGTTCCTCTGGCGAGGGAGTGGATGGGTAATAGGGATTGTGTCGGGGAAGCATCTGAGTGGATGCTTGAGGATACTCCTCCTCCAATGCCTCGTACATTTGTGGGCCCCAGGGCATTGGGCCCCGTGCCCCGTTTTTTGAATTCCTGAACAAAGGATTTCCATGGATGTCAAATTTTGAATGGCATTTATTGGCCCAATGATTTCCTTTCTTACACCTGGGGCAGCAACCTGGAGCACGGTATGAATTTGGTCTTATTTCTCTTTTAGGATTTTGCCTAGAATAGCCTGATTGATTATGATAATTTTGCCTAGAATATCCTGATTGATTATAATGTCTATGTTGAGCTCTTGTAAAATTTTGAGGGGCAGAATTTCTCACAGCTGCTGCAATCATATTCCCTGTGACAAAGGCATCATTTATATCTTTACATAATTGTATATATATGGAAAGATCCTTTTTATTTTTCCATGGCCTGATGGCTTCCTGGCAATACTTATTAGCATTTTCGTCCGCTAATTGGACAACTAATGGCATAACTTGATCAATGTCTCCAAAAACTCTACCTGCAGTTCTCAAAAGTCGATCAGCAAATTCAGCATATGGTTCATTAGGTCCTTGAATTACTTTGGACAAGCTACCTTGTAGATCCCCAGGTCCTTGTACAGTTTTCCATGCCATTAAGGCAGCTGCGTTTATCTGAGCATATACTCCTGGGGTATAATATTTTTGATCCTGTACGTCTGCGAATTGCCCTTCTCCTGTGAGCATTTCTATATTATGGTCTGCAAACCCTGCATCTGCATTTCTTTTAGCTGTTTCTATACAAAGTTCTTGAAATTGCGATCGCCAAACCAAGTATTTTCCCCCCCTTAATGTTGCTTTACATAGACGTTTCTAGTCTGCGCGGGCTAAGCTAAAGGTGTTAAGGGACTCCAGTATACTCAACGTGAAAGGAGCTTGGGGTCTATAAGTCATTACTGCCTCTTTGAGATTTTTTATTGTTTTGAAATCTACTGGCTGGTGGACCCTCTGTCCATTTTCATGTTCAAATACTGGCAGTTCCCAACGTATCTGTGAGTTACCCTCAAGAGCACATAAGCGCTCAGAAAGACTTTTTATTTCTGTTTCTAGGGTATGCAAACGCCTAGTGATACCCTTCATATTTTCTGTAATCGATTTCACCCATGGGGGAGTAGAGGACACAAGTTCCTCCACTTGATGATCCCTTATCTTGGTCTTCCTTAATTTCCTTTTGTTCATTTTCTCAAAATCACCTTTAGTTAATTTCTCCTCACTACTACTACTCTCATTGGTCCTAACTGACTCAGTAACATCCTGAGTCCCAGGTTCAATTGAGACCATGTATCCTTGAAGTATCTCTAATAAATCTTGAATAGCTTTAGCAGCTCGGATCTTTGTCATTTTGGGGACGCTTCTAATACTCTCCTTACTGGTCTTAGTTGACTCAGCGGAATCTATGCTTTCATGATCGCCTTCACTGTTTTCTAAATCCTCCTCACTAACGACAGACTCATCTATATCAAAGAATTCATCAAGAGCCTCGTACACTTGGGTCTTAGATATTTTCGAACCCATTTTAACCGCTCTGACTAGAGACTCCTGTGAGGTTTCTCAGTTCTTACCTGCTGTGCTGAATTCCCCGTACGGGCCACCAACTGTAGTCGCCGGAAAGGGATTGCAGCCTGGAACGGCAGCGCCGCGGGAAGGAGTCCGGAGACAGGATGGAGACAAAATATTCTTTAATCTTACAAGAAACTACAATATATCTATACAATAGCGATAACCCTGTCTTTTCTCTCTCTGGTCTCTTCCCATGCGCCCGAGCAGCAATGGCGCTCACTCGATCTGCTGAGTCACCCTTCAAATCTCTCGAGATCCTTGACCAAGTCCCGCGAGATCCCAGACCAAGTCCCGTGAGACTACGGAAGGCGGAAATGCCCAAAAATGTCTATGGCCCAATAGTCAACCGCAATCTTAGCTATCTCCCCAAACAGGGCTCCTGCACCCTGCTACTATTATTACTCCCTATTCATCATCACAGATTGAATATTTATGCTTCAATGATAATGATTGGGCTATAGCTAAATGCTCTACTTCTGCAAATTTTGATAATCATCTTCCTAAGTTTCCTATATTCTATATTATCTTCTTGAATCAATCATCCTATTATATTTCCACAGGTAATAAAAAAATCACCCTTTTCCTAAGGTATTAAATGTATTCACAGATGGGTCCTCAAATGGTACTGTTGCAGTAGTCACTAAAAAAGAAAATATGACTTACATAACTGCACACAAATCAGCTCAACTAGTGGAACTGGAAGCTGTGGTAAGAGCTCTGGAAAATTTTAGAGAGCAGCCATAAACATTTTTTCAGATACCTACTATATTGTACTTGCTGTCCCAAAATTAGAGCTAGCAGGACCAATAGCAACTCATACTCCAGTCTTTAAATGGTTTTATCAAATACAAAAACTTTTGTGGGCACGAAAAGAACCTCTATTCGTAGGGCATATTAGAGCACATACCAACTTGCCTGGTCCCCTCCATGAAGGTAATCAAAAGGCCGATGCCCTTACCCGAACAATCTTTATACTTTCAGTGCTCCAGCAGGCTACTTTATTTCACTCCCAGTTTCACGTCAATAGCACCACCTTGCAGCGTAGGTTTAAAATCACAAAGGAGCAAGCCAGAACAATTGTAAAAGATTGTAAATCTTGCATGACACATTTGCCCAATCCTCATTATGGTGTTAACCCTAGAGGATTAATGCCCAATCATTTCTGGCAGATGGATGTTACCCAGGAGCCAAGTTTTGGAAAATTGCAATTTATTCATGTGACCATAGATACATGCTCAGGCATGATTTTTGCTTCCTTACATTCTGGATAAAAAGTTAAAGATGTTACATCTCATTGTTTGCAAGCTTCTGCTTCATTGGGCATCCCCAAAATGCTTAAAACAGATAATGGCCCTGCATATATGTCCTCATCTTTCAAACAGTTTTGCACAAAATTTAATATATCCCATAAAACAGGCATCCCATACAATCCTCAGGGTCAGGGCATTATTGAAAGAGCAAACTGCACACTGAAAATTATGTTATTAAAACAAAAAGAAGGAAATTGCAAAAGTCCTAGGGACAGATTGGCAGTTGCCCTGTTTACCTTAAATTTTTTAACTTTAGACTCTAATGGTTATTCTGCTGGAGACAGACATTGGAACCCACACCAACAACATAAACCTTTGGTTTACTGGAAGGATGTTCTTTCAGGTACATGGAAGGGTCCAGATCCAGTATTAATTTGGGGGAGAAGATCTGTTTGTGTTTTTCCAAAGCACGAATCCTCTCCAATATGGATACCATCTAGATTAATAAAGCAGGTACCACATCAAAAGGATCAAGATGAAGTTGTTGAAGAATCAAGATTAATAAAAAGGAACAAAATCAAGAGGACCAAGATGAAGGCATGGAATAATTCCCTTAAAAGAGTCCTTCAAAATACGTCACAACTTAAGTGTCATTCCTCCCGGCCAGGACGAGGAGATCTCTCTTTCGTGTGCACACAATTGTATTTTTTCTCTTTTTATATATGTCTTTATGTCTGTGCATTTGTCTAAATTTCATGTAATTGTGATGTCACAAATATATGTTTGTAGGTTTGTGCGTCTGTCCAGTGTGACGTCACAAATAACAAAGCACTTATAAAAACAAAACAAAACAAATAACTTTAATTCATTTAAGTTTAAGAGTATTCAATTTGGGTAAATAATTTAATAAGTGAAGGTACCTTCAATTTTGATATATAGGTGTCTCAGGGATTTTCTCTTTAGCGAAGAATATGACTAATGCTGTATAACCTGATATTTTGATGTTTTGACATAGGAATGTTTTATTTGTAATTTACTTTATTTGTTTTATAGCTGATTAATTTGAGTTATTTCAACAGATAATCTCATGGAAGATTACAGAGACTCGAGTGTTCCAGCTAACAAATTATCTTTCCAAAGTGCCTTTAGCTTTTCTTTACTCTAGCTTTAATGCAGTAAATACCCTCAGTTTTTCTTTGTTTTGTTCTGAATATGATATTTTGCCAGCTTATGTTTGTGGGAGCTCATGCAGCAATGTGTGTGAGCAGAAATCAACTTTAATTTTCTAATCTAATAATGCTATTTTTTAGTTTGACAAATTGCCTTTTGACTCAGTGCTGGATTAGCGCTGCCTTTCCTTTAATAGTTGATGCTTGAGTTTCTAGGTAGTGGGCCCTGAAGATTTGCCGGTGGCATTGTCTAGACATAAAAAAGACGGCTGCTACTACAGCTGCAAGGATCACGGTCACTGCAAACATCCCTGCTGCTCAAGCATCAAACAACCTCACCAGCAGTGTGGCCTCTGCTCTGCATGCATGGGGCCTTCTAGATCAACATGTGGACATTTTGATCTTTCATTTTTTGGGACTTTACAGGACAATACCTTGCGGGTATTTGTCTAGAGAACTGAGAGTGTTACTTGATAGAACTCAGGGCAGCTGATTTGTTTAAAGAATTTGATATGCTATGCAACTTGGCTCGTCAGCAGAAGGCTTGTCGCCTTAAAGCCGCACCATCTCCTCACAATTGGACGGCTGTTAGTCATCATACAGTCGATCCTGAAGGGCTCCATTGGATGGCTGGTAGCCAATGATGGGTAAGATCCCCAGAGGGGGACAACCTAAGACAGGCACAGTCATACGGGACAGTCTCATGTGGCCGACATATCAACCTAACACAGGAGTCAAGGGCACAGCCTTGATTATCCGATGACGGGTAAGAATGTTGGTTGCACATGGACGTCCTAGATCATCCCCTCTTTTAAAACAAAAGGGGGGAAATGCAGGAGCCCTGATTAAGGAGATAGCTAAGATTGCCGTTGGCTTCGAGCCATAAACATTACCACTTTCCATGGTCTCGCGAGACTTGCCCGGGACATTGTGGACCAGGTCGGTGCCATTTGCATGGTCTTGCGAGACTTGGCCTGGGACTTCGCGGACGGACGGGGTCAACGCCATATTGGTGGTGTGGTGTGGTGTGTGTGACTGTAGGAGTGTGTATGGTGTTGGAGCTCCTGAATAAAGAGCCTGTTTGTTTCCAGTCCGCCTCTGGACTTATTCCCGTGGCGTTGTTGCTCCAAGCAGCAATTGCTTCAGGCAGCAACAGATAGACTTTTGGAAAAATATCAAAAACAACTTATTCCTAGTAGTTTGAAGAATGTAAAGAATTCATCTGTTCTTGTTTCTAGAGAAAAACTTCAACAGTGTTCAACAGTGGATGTCACAGCCACCTTTCACTGGGCACAGGGCCTCCTAGCTAATGTAGGTGAACAAAATAAAAACTCCTAAAAGGTTGCCAGATTTTTGTTGCTGAATTGTCTTTGATTACTATTGCAGTAGCAAAGTGAGTGTATCAATCTGCAAAAGACAAGGAGAGAACTTGCAACTGGGTTTAACCGTGTTTTCCCTCATGTGAGCTCAGTAATCACCTTGCAGTGCGGTATGAAGCTGCCACCAAACATGCAGCCACAATCGATGGGTGGGTGAGCAGAACCCACCATAACTGTGAGAGCTCAGAAGGATCCAGTTGCACATCTGACATCACAGACCACACATGCCATGTCTGGGAGGGGTCGTAAGTGCAGATGGCACCTCCATCAGAAGCCTTGACTCCCCTGTCCTGTGACTCAGCAATATGATTTGTCTGGATTAGGGGCTCTGGCTCAGGGTTGGAACCTAGGTGAGTTTGGTAGACTCACCCATGTGCAGTGGGTCCCTCTTGTTGCCCACCCTGAGTGACAGGTAGAAGTTTTCCATTCTGCAATTACTCCAGAAATATCAGGAAAAGAAAACAAATCACAAGAGACCCCGTACTATTTACTAGTGCCGGGCTGTTGAGTTATGAATGGGGCCAAGTTCTAAGCTACCCCCCTTTTGGGCCCTAAAAGGGGGTTTCTTCCTGCCCGCAGGAAAAATGCAACTTACCAGGTGAGGATGAGCTTAAGGACAAAAATAACTGGGTGTCTACCTCTGTCTGGTGAACAGAAACCACGCCACAACCAGGGAGCTTTGTGTAACACGCAAGACGCCAAAAAACTCGGATTTATTGACCAGGCACTGAACTTAAGTAGGCCTAGAACTAACCAATCATCCAGCAGGGCGGTTCGGTCTCTCACGCTACATCATAGCCACACCCCTTGGCTTAGCCCCAGTCCTACTAGGGCGTGGTAAGCAGCCAAAGCCCATCCCCTTGGCAGACATGAGTCCCAACAATTCCCCTTTTTTTTGTTTTATTTAAAATGGGGTCTCTCCATTTTATATAAAAATGGGATGTCCCATCTTGTAGGGTGTCCAACTCATTAGAGAGTGTGCCCATCTAGGTCGACTTCTCCTCTCTGGGAAAAATCTTACCTGTCATTGGCTATAACTCTAGCACTTTAGGTGGACATACTGAGGGCCAGCGGGTGGCCAAGGGGAGCACACGGAACATGACAGTCACCTTTGGGAAGGCTTGACTGGATGGCATACCTCTGCATCCTGTTAAGGACCGTGGCCAAGCCTATAGGGCTATAGCTCAGTGTGACAGTAGACCACTCAGCTGTATCAATCTGGCTAGTTCTATAGGGCTAAAAGTGCACACAAAGACAATGACAATCAGGGATTTCACCAAAAAGAGAAAGTCCATCCATTTAGCTTAGTTTAAAGGAAGTCTTTTGGTATAAAGTCCGGACAATTGTCACAGGAATGGGACTCTTCGAGTCCAAAGGAAGCAGTCTAGCATAAAGTCCAGATAATTGTCATAAGATATAGCGCTCTTCTCTCAGAGTCTAAAGGAAGTCATCTAGCATAAAGTCCAGATAATTGTCACAGGAATGGCCCAGTCCCTCTTCTCTCATCGTAGAGGATTGAGATACTGACAAAAAAGGAGTCCAATATAGTGTTTTTGATGAATTTTGGAATGGATGTGATGAGAAGTTTAATCACAGCAGGACAGGAGCTTTGTCACGGTGTTTTCATTTCTGTGGAAAAAAGAAAGGATCACTCCTCAAGAGCTTGTGCTCCTGGGTAGTCATTTTGGTCGGATTGGCAGTATTTGAGATCTCTGGCAGGCACCCATATAGGGTTTTGTTCTCCCATTGGGAAGACACATCCAAAACCTCTGCCAGCACTTATTAATGGATCAGGACCTCTCCAGACTCCAGTTAATGGGTCTTTCCATCGGACCTCAACTTTTACATAAGGCGTTTGGTTAGACCAGTGTCTTTGAAACGCAGACAGAGGCTGCTGTTTGGAAAAATTTAAAATATTTAAAGTAAGCATAGCTGTTTTCAACTGGTCATGGGGGTTGCTTCTCCCATTTTGTTTTATTAACTGGTCCTTTAGGGTTTTATTATGTCTATGATGGCTTGTCCTTTTGGGTTATATGGGATCCCTGTGGTATGCTTAATATGCCAAGTTTGGAAGAACTTTTGTAATGATTTGCTCATGAAACAGGGTCCATTATCCGTTTTAACCTGTTTTGGCAATCCAAGAATAGCAAAGCATCGTAAAAAGTGACTTTCAGCATGTTTAGCCCTTTCTCTAGAGTGTGTCGTGGCCCAACAAGCATGTGAATAAGTATCTATGGACATAAATATATATTTTAATTTTCCAAATCGCACATAATGGGTTTACATCAGTTTGCCAGACAGCATTGGGCCGTAGGCCTCTGGGATTTACCCCAGGGAACTGGAGAGGTGGAACCTGTAAGAAGGGCAAACAGGACTTACATGTTCTTACAATCTTTTTTAAATCTTTTATAGGAACTAAAGGAAATTTATTATGTAGACCTCTCCAATTTAAATGAGTAAGGTCGTGAAGACCTTGGGCTAATTGAAGGTCTTGTTGATATGGGACTGTAACTGTTAATACACCTGTGGTGGCCAAACGGTCAGCGGCCTGATTTCCCTCAGAGAGGGGCCCAGATAAGCCTTGATGTCCCCTAAGATGTTGGAGGAAAACAGGTTCATTATGCCCCTTTAGCAGGGATCGAACCTGGATCATCAGAGGGGTGATAGGATTATTATCTATCTTTATATATGAGGCATTTAGAGTAGGTAATAGTTTAATTACATATAAACTATCTGAGAAAAGATTCATAGGCTCTTGGACATGGGTCAAGGCTAATGCAACAGCATATAATTCTTTAAATTGAGCAGAAACAGTAACTGCTTCAAAGTATTGTGTTCTTTGGCCTGAGGATGGGTGAAATATTACAACTGTTGACCCTTCTTTTCCTCCATCTGAGAAGACATTTACTGCCCTGGGGAGTGGCTTGCTGGAAAACAGGATGGGGGGAGTCCACTCCAGTTTGGGAAAAGAAGAGGTCCATTTGGTTGACCCGTAATGACAGTCAACTTTTCCTAGAAATCCTTCTAAAGCATAGGAGACTCTAGGGTTGTTTCTCTGTATCCATTCAAAGTCTGACAAACGGTAAGGAATTGTTAAAATATCTGGGTCTTTTCCATAATGCCTCAATGATGTGTCTCTCCCTTTTATTACAAGATCTGCTAAATGATCTAATTGGGAATAAACTCGAGGTGCTCCTCCCACAGAGGAATGTATCCATTCTAATGGATTTTCCATCCGGGTGAGCACAGCTGTAAGGAGCTTAGCACCTGAGAAAATCCATAAATATAAAGGTTGCTTGGGTTGGTATCGAGCCAATTGGGTTGAATTGAGGGCATCTTGGACTTTTTGTAATATTGACAGATGATTTTCTTCTAGTAAAATCACATCAGAGGGGGATTGTCCCCATAGCAACTCAAAGAGAGGTAATAAATCTTTAGTAAAGATATGAAGCCATGGTCTTAACCAGTTTAGCTCTCCTAATAGCTTTTGTAACTCTGCCAAGGAATAAGATTTTTGAATGACTAGTTGAGGTTTGAGAGGACAAACCGAGTCTAGGCTAAGTTTTGTCCCCAATATTTTAAAGGGAGGAATAGTTTGTATCTTATCATTGGATATGTGCAATACTCCTTTTTCTAAGAGCTCTCGAAGGGTTAAGTAAGCAGAGTTTAGTTGTTGGACGTCAGCAGCTCTTAGGATGATGTCATCCATATAAACATATAGGGTGAGCTGTGATTTTTTCATTAATGGTGACAGAAGACATGAAACATAATATTGACAAAAGGCTGGGCTGTTAGCCATACCTTGAGGGAGAACTATCCATTCATATCGCTCATCTGGGTTTTGGAAATTGACTGAGGGGACCGAGAATGCAAACTTTTTATAATCATCTGGATGAAGAGGTATTGAAAAAGAACAATCTTTAATATCAATAACAATTAAGGTTAAATCTCTTGAGATAGAAGGGATCCAGGGGAGGCCACGCAGAGGCGTGCCAACAAGGAACATCCTATCATTAATTTTTCGGAGGTCTTGTAACATCCTCCATTTCCCTGTGGCCTTTTGTATAACAAAAACAGGACTGTTCCATGGGCTAAGAGAAGGTCTAATGTGTCCTAGGGCTAACTGTTCTTGGACAATTGCCCTCAAATGGTTTAGTTTTTCAGTAGGAAGGGGCCACTGCTCGACCCAGATTGGGGTGCCATCTTGCCATTGAATGGCAGGAACTTGGGGAGCAGTGGCCCTTAGGATTGGGGGTGAGACCCTATTTGATGACTGGAAATTTTTCTTTCCATATCTTTAGTTAATATATCATTTTGAAGCTCTCTATGGGTTGTAGTAATGTAAGCCTCTGCTTCTCCTAAGATGTCTTGGCCTAATAAATTAGAAGTTAATCCAAGGGCCACAAGGGGATGAACTTCCCCTTGGTTTCCATATATCTCTCCATTTAAGCCAATTTTTTGGTCTCTTCTGAATGAGTGTTTCCACCTACTCCAAGTAACTGAGGCCCTGGAATTAGTTCCCATTGGGGTGGAATCTCTTCCTTCCTTAGTATAGTACGATCTGCCCCAGTATCAATTAAGAAACGAAATTTCTTTCCTGATATATAAATATCCATCTTTGGTCTAATCCCTGGAACAATAGGAACTGTCCAATGGACCCTAGGGGGACTGTGAGCAGGGGAACCTCCTTGGTGTAACGGGGCTGGAGGCTGCCCCTTCAGGAGTTTAAAGGTTTCCCCTGAATATCAAATTTAGACCTGCAATCCTTTTTCAATGATATCCTCTTTTACACCTAGGACAAAGTGTTCTAGGGGCAGTTGGACTTTGAGTCTGGCCAGGGGAGCATTCTGGAGGCCGACCATGGCCATTGGGGCAGTCTTTTTTAACATGGCCTTGTCGTCTGCACTTAAAACAGGCTCCTTTTCCATTTAAAACTATTGCTAATACCTCAGTGTGGGCATTGAGAGCAGTGCTCAATATCTGAGATTGGTGAGTTGTCGAACCCACATCTTTGGTGGCAATAATCCATCTCCCCATAGATCTATCTTTTAACCCAGCACAGGCCAGTTTGTGATCTGCGGTCATTCCTTCCCAAACTAACATTTTGGCAAATTGGTCCCTCATCGCACCAGGTGGAAATTTCCTTTGAAGGCTTTTTTTCCACTCTCTCAATAAATGTGGCTAGATCTTCATTAGCTTTTTGAGTGATTCCAGCTATAGGAAGCTCTGTGGGCCTTCCTCTAGCTTCTTCCATGCTGCCAGCCCTAAAGCTCGCACCTGTTCTTGGTACGGAGCTGGTAATGCTGCTTATTGAATTCCTGTGGCATATTGATCACTAGTTCCTGACAGCATCCAAAGGTTATTGGTATGGGAGGATTTGTAGTTTGGTTCCTCTCAGCCGGCATATGGCATTCATCAGAAAAATATGCACACCATTGAAGGAATAACGGTCCCAGGAGCACAGCTTTTGTTAAATCTTTCCAATCTCTACTCGTACAGGCGTGATGAGCGAGATTTTGTAAAATGCATTCTGCCCATGGTGAGTTTGGACCATCCTCTGCTACAGCCTTTTTAAATTCTTTTAATTCTTGAGTCTCCCAGGGATACCAAATACCTGGTCTGTCTTCTCTAGGATTTAAATTAACTGGAAATGCCATTACAAGTGAAAGCCCACTAGAGGGCGCTAGCGCCTCTTGGTATAGCGGAGGCACAGAAGGCTCAGCAGGGGCTGACTCATAAAATGGCGGATCTCATTCACAAGGTAGTGAGCCACGTGGCTGGTGGCCTTTGTCCTCAGGGCATTTGTTAGAGATCTCTAAAGGAGGGGTCTGTAACTTCTAATTCCCTGGAGCGTGATTTCTCTAAATTCGCGGACTGGGAGGGGCTGTTTAATTCTCCGGACCGGGCAAAATTAGATCTTTTTGTTTTTTGTAAGAGCGAGCATGCTTTTAGGGCAGATAAAGCTGGATAAACTCCCGGAGGCGGGACTTCCCCATATTCAATCTCTCCGTCTCTTAAAATTTGTTTCACTTCGTCCCACATTTCCCAAGAATTAAATTCAGACTTTGGGAGTCAGGGAGCCGCCCGTATTAATGAATTCCAAATCACCTCCGCTTGGCTATCAGATATTTGGAGACCTTGCTTTCTTAAAATACATAGCCACGCCTCGAGGGCTGGGTCTTGCGATTTCCTGAATGTTAATGCTTGCCCCATAATAAAGGGTATTTTTGCCAGAGAAAGAGACGCTGCGTCTCTAACTGTATTAAGCCCACTGTTAATTTTTTCCCCGCCCCACTTTGGGCGCCAACCTGCCGGGGCTGTTGAGTTATGAATGGGGCCGAGTTCTAAGCTACCCCCCTTTTGGGCCCTAAAAGGGGGTTTCTTCCTGCCCGCAGGAAAAAATGCAACTTACCCGGCGAGGATGAGCTTAAGGACAAAAATAGCTGGGTGTCTACCTCTGTCTGGTGAACAGAATCCATGCCACACCCAGGGAGCTTTGTGTAACACGCAAGACACCAAAAAACTCGGATTTATTGACCAGGCACTGAACTTAAATAGGCCTAGAACTAACCAATCATCCAGCAGGGCGGTTCGGTCTCTCACGCTACGTCATAGCCACACCCCTTGGCTTCGTCCTGGTCCTACTAGGGCGTGGTAAGCAGCCAAAGTCCGTCCCCTTGGCAGACATGAGTCCCAACAACTACCAAGGAGAAATTTGCATAAACATTTTCTTTCTTATTTTTTGCCAGATATATTCCTAAAATCAATACAAGAGAAATGTACAGGTATAAATATTTTTTCTTAGTCAAACTCCTTCATCTAATATTGTAAAAGAAAACATTTTTACAATATAGTAAAGCTTTATTTTAAAATTTTTTTAAAAATAATTTTCATATGTTATATATGACAACAGGATGCATTACGATTCATATTATACCTATAGAGCACAATTTTTCATATCTCTGGTTGTATACCAAGTACAGTCACCTCAATGATGCCATCATTAGGGTAATGATGGCCATTGCATTTCACCATCTTTTCTACCCCATGCTGCCACCCTTCCCCTCCATCCCATTTTCCCATTTGCCCTATCAAGAGTTCATCTAATCCTCCCATTCCCCACCCCACATCATATTATGAATCAGCATCCTTAAATCAGAGAATAATTTGGCATTTGTTCTTTTGGGGGTTGACTAACTTCACTTAGCATTATATTCTCCAAATCCATCTATTTACTTGCAAATGCCATGATTTTGTTCTCTTTTAATGCTGAATAATATTCCATTTTGTATGTATACCACATTTTCTGTATCCATTCATCTAGTGAAGGTCATCTATGTTGGTTCCACAGTTTAGCTATTGTAAATTGTGCTGCTATAAACATTGATGTGGCTGTGTCCCTGTAATATGCTGTTTTTAATTTTTTCAGGTATAGACCAAGGAGTGTCATAGCTGGGTCATAAGGTGGTTTCATTCCAAGTTTTCCAAGGAATCTCCATACTGCTTTCCATGTTGGCTGCATCAATTTACAGTCCCACAAGCAATGTATGAGTGTGCCTTTTCCCCCACATCATCCTCACCAACACTTATTGTTGTTTGTATTCTTTTCTTTTTTTCGGTACCTGGGATTGAACTCTGGGCACTCGACCACTAAGCCACAACCCAGCCCTTCTTTGTATTTTACTAGAGACAGGTTCTCACTGAGTTGCTATGTGCCTTGCCATTGCTGAGGCTGGCTTTGAACTCGCGATCCTCCTGCCTCAGCCTCCCAAGTGCTGGGATTACAGGTGTGCGTCACCACACCCAGTTATTGTTTGTATTCTTAATAGCTGCCATTCTGACTGGAGTGAGATGAAATCTTGGAGTAGTTTTGATTTGCATTTCTCAAATTGCTAGAGATGTTGAACATTTTTTCATATATTTGTTGATTGATTTTATATCTTCTTTTGAGAAGTGTCTGTTCAGTTCCTTCGCCCATTTATTCATTGGGTTATTTGTTTTGTTGATGTTAAGATTTTTGAGTTCTTTATATATTTTAAAGATTAGCGCTCTATCTGATGTTTGGGTGGTAAGATTTTTTCCCAATTAGTAGGCTCTTATTCACCTCAGTGATTGTTCCTTTTACTGAGAAAAAGCTTTTTAGTTTGAATCTATCACATTAATTGATTCTTGATATTAATTCTTGTGCTATAGGAGTCTTATTAAGAATTTGAGGCCTAATCCAACATCATAAAGATTAGGGCCTACTTTTTCTTCTAATAGGCACAGATTTTCTGGTATAATTGATAGGTCCTTGATCCACTTTGACTTGAGTTTTGTGCATTGTGAGAGATAGGGCTTTAATTTCATTTCGTTGCATATGGATTTCCAGTTTTCCCAGCACCATTTGTTGAAGATGCTATCTTTCCTCCAATGTATGTTTTTGGCACCTCTTTCTAATACAAGATAACTGTAATTATGTGGGTTAGTCTTTGTGTCCTCTATTCAGTACCATTGGTCTACCAGTCTATTTTGGTGCCAATACCATGCTGTTTTTGTTACTATTGCTCTGGAATATAGTGTAAGGTCTGGTATAGTGATGCCACCTTCTTCACTTTTCTTGTGATGGATGGCTTTAGATATTTTGGGTCTCTTATTTTCCCAGGTGAATTTCATGACTGCTTTTTCTATTTCTATGAGGAATGTCATTGGGATTTTGATTGGAATTGCACTAAATCTGTATTTTTTTGGTAGTATGGTAATTTCAAAAATATTAATTCTGCCTATCCAAGAACAAGGGAGATCTTTCCATCATCTAAGGTCTTCTTTAATTCTTTTTTTAGTGTTCTTTAGTTTTCATTGTAGAGGTCTTTGACCTCTTTCATTAAGTTGATTCCCAAGTATTTTATTTTATTTTTGATGCTATTTTTGATGGGGTAGCTTTCCTCATTTCTACTTCAGAGGATTGTCACTGATATACATAAATGATTTTGATTTATGGGTGTTGATTCTTTATCCTGATACTTTGTTGAATTTATTTACTAGTTCTAGAAGTTTTCTGGTGGAATTTTTTTGGGTCTTCTAGGTACAGAATCATATTGTCAGCAAATAGTGCTAATTTGAGTTCTCCTTTACCTATCTGCTTCCCTTTAATTTCTTTAATCTGTCTAATTGCTCTGGCTAGGGTTTCAAGAATTATGTTACATACTAGTGGTGAAAGAGGGCATTTCTGTCTTGTTCCAGTTTTTAGAAGGAACACTTTCAACTTTTCTCCATTTATAATGATGTTGGTGTGGAGCTTAGCATAGATGGTCTTTACAATGTTGAGATAAGTTCATGTTATCCCTAGTTTTTCTAGGGTTTTGAACATGAAGGTGGTGGTGTATTTTGTTGAATGCTTTCTTTGTATCTATTTGAGATGATCATATGGTTCTTATCTTTAAATCTGTTGATACAATGAGTAATATTTATGATTTCCATATGTTGAAACCATCCTTGCATCCCTGGGATGAATCCCACTTGATCATGGTGACCTATCTTTTTGATGTGTTTTTGTATTCAATTTGCCTGAATTATTGATAATTTCTGCATCTAGGTTCATTAGAGATATTGGCCTGAAGTTGTTTTTTTTTTTTTTTTTTTTATGTTTCTTTACCTGGTTTTGGAATCAGAGTGATATTGGCCTCATAGAATGAGTTTGGAAGTGCTCCCTCTTTCTACTTTCTGAAATAAATTGAAGAATATTGGTATCAGTTCTTCTTTAAAGGTCTTGTAGAACTCAGCTGTGTATTCATCCAGTCCTGGGCTTTTCTTGGTTGGTAGGCTTCTGATGGCATTTTCTATTTCATTTCTTGAAATTGATCTGTTAAATTGTGTATATCATCCTGATTCAATTTGGGCAAATCATATGGCTGTAGAAATTTGTTGATGCCTTCAATATTTTCTATTTTATTGGAATACTAGTTTTAAAAATAATTTCTAATTATCTTTTGTATGTACGTAGTGTCTGTTGTGATATTTTCTTTTTCATCACATATGTTAGTAATTTGAGTTTTCTCTCTCCTTCTCTTCCTTAGCCTGGCTAAAGGTCTTTGAATTTTATTTATTTTTTCAAAGAACCAACTTTTTGTTTTGTCAATTTTTTCAATTGTTTCTTTAGTTTCAATTTCATTGATTACAACTGTGATTTTAATTATTTCCTGTCCTCTACTGCTTTTGGTGTTGGATTGTTCTTCTTTTTCTAGGGATTTCAGATGTAATGTTAAACAATTTATTTGTTAACTTTTTCTTGTTTTAAGGAATGGACTCCATGCAATAAACTTTTCTCTTAGAACTATCTTCATAGTGTCCCAGAGATTCTGATATTTTGTATCTGTATTCTCATTCACCTCTAAGCATTTTTAATCTTCTCCGTTATGTCTTCTGCAACCCATTATTCATTCAGTAGCTAGTTATTTAGTTTCCAGTTGTTGGAGTAGCTTTTATTTCTTATTTTGTTATTGATTTCTAATTTCATTGTATCATGATGTGATAGAATGCAGGGGAGTATCTCTACTTTTTTATATTTGCTAAGAGTTGCTTTGTGGCATAATATATGGTCTATTTTAGAGAAGGATCCATGTGGTGTTGAGAAGAAAGTGTATTCTTTCACTGAAGGATGAAATATTCTATATATGTCAGTTATGTCTAAGTTATTGATTGTATTTTTGAGTTCTATATTTTCTTTGTTCAGCTTTTGTTTGGAAGACCTATCCAGTGTATCTTTTTCTTCTTTTTACCTTAGCATAAATTATGTTTTCTGTACTCTTTTCTTTCTTTTTCCCAATTTTTTTCTTTTCCCCCAATTGTGATCCCAGTTCCGCTTTTGTATCATGATAAACCCCTCAACTTAATATATCTAATGACTTATTTTTTTCAACTTATTCCAGAACAACTTAGATCAAGTTCACATCTGGGTTAGAGGAACTGTGGATAACACTATCAACAAGTTTTTGTTTTTCCAAAAGTTGACTGGTATGTGGCTTTGCTATAACGTGTTTGTAGTAAATAGTGTTCAGTGTCTTCTCTCACTTTGGTGCTGACACTTGGGACATCAGAGGACACACATTGAATGAAAATCAATACCAGGATATTTTCCCACCCCTTGGCACTCAAGAGAGGGAAACTCGCTAGTCCCTTGAATAAAGGAAGGAGCATCTGGATACCATGGTACACAGCTGTAATCCCCATAGCTGGGGAGGATGTGGCAGAGGGTCAGAAGTTTAAAGTCAGCTTCAGTAATTTAGGCCCTAAGCAACTTAGCAAGACTCTGTCTAAAAAAAGTTTTTTAAAAAAGTGCTGTGAATGAGGCTTAGTGGTTAAGCACCCCTATGTTCAATCCTTGAAACCAAAACCAAAACAAACAAACAAAAGGTAGATATGCAAGGAGTATGAACAAACAAGGGAACAAACCACCCACACAGCTCAGAACACACCAACTGACTCCATTGACACCGCAGTGAAAAATGTTGGAGAAAAACATTATAAAGTTCATAGTTAAAATGTTCAAGTAGCACTGGGCATGCTGGCAATCATATATAATCCCAGTGCCTCTGGAGGCTGAGGCAGGAGCACCATGAGTTCAAAGCCAACCTTAGTAAAATCAAGGCTCTAAACAGCTCATTGAGACCCTTTCTCTAAATAAAATACAAAATAGGCCTGTGGATGGGGCTTAGTGGTCAATTGCCCCTGAGTTCAATCCCAGTATTGCCCCACATCTCCCCCCCCCCCAAAAAAAGTGTTCCGCTTGCTTAAAGAGGATGTAAGGAATGAATTTAGAGAGAGAGAGCACAGGAAGTGAAATATCATTTCGATAAAGAGAGATTCTGAAAAAGAACCAAATGGAAATCTTGGAAATGACTCAATAAATCAAATGAAAAATTCAATGATAGCATCTCCAATAGATTAGACCACTCTGAAGATAAATTCTCAGGTCTTGAAGTAAAACCACGCAATCTTAAAAATGAAGTTGACGATCAAGATGTTAACAGACCATGAACAGAATATTCAAGAAGTCTGGAATAACATCAAGAGGCCAAATTTAAGAACTATTGGTGTAGATGAAGTCTCTGAAATACTAACTAAAGGAATGAATATCCTTTACAATGAAATACTATTAGAAAACATTTTCAAATCTTAGGAATGAGATGGAAATTCAAATACAAGAGGCATATGGAACTTCGCATAGGCAAGAACAAAAAAAGATATTTTCCAATATTTTAATGCCTAATATACAGAATAACATAGACTATTAAAAGCTGCAAGAGATAGGCACAGTGGCATACACCTGTAATCCCTGAGGTTCCGGAGGCTGAGGTAGGAGGGTCATGAATTCAAAGCTAGCCTTAGCAAAAGTGAGATGCTTAGTAACTCAGTGGGACCCTGTTTCTAAATAATATACAAAGTGGTGTTGGGGATGTGGCTCAGTGGTTGGGTGTCCCTGAGTACCAGAAAAGAAAAAACTCTGAGAATAAAATGGTCAGTCACGTTTAGACATAAACCAATTCAGATTTCAATTGATTTCTCAACACAAACCTTAAAATCCAGGAGAGTTTGAAATAATATATACCAAGTCCTGGAAGAAAACAAGGGCCAACCAAGGTTACTATGCCCAGAAAAATCATCCTTGAGAATTGAAGATGCAGTAAAACCTTCCAAGCTAAGTAGAAACTTAAATAACTCATAACTACTAAGCTGGTACTATAAAAATATGGCCAATGAAATAGTTAATGCAGCAGAAATAAAAAATAAAAATTAAAACCAGCCTATATGTTCATTAAAATGGAAAAATAGGCAATTAAAGGAGAATCAAGTCTGAATTAAACATTAAAATTAATTAAAATATCAGAAAATAAAATCATCTATTCATAATAATATTGAACGCAAATGGTCTAAGCTCATCAAAAGACAGAGAGTAGAATATTGGACTAATAAAACAACATCAGGGCTAGGGGTATATTTTACTTGGTAGAGTGAATTACATGCCTGTAATTCTGAGCAACTTCCCTGAAAACTTTCTTTTTCTCAAGAATTGGGGTCTGAAAGGGGCCTTCCCACTGACTCAGTTTCCTAGAAGGCCTCAGCCCTGTAACGATTTCATCTGTGACTGTTCCTGATGGGTGTCATATGTGAGCTCTTGGGGAACATCTGACATCCAACCCACAACAACACGGACTGCGGCTGCTCTGGAGTGAAATGTACTGGAAGATTAAAATACAGAGTAACTTTCAAAGAGACATCGCCGCAAATCCACATTAATAAAAATCTGCATTGGCCTGCATCAGCCAAGGATTGGGTTAGAATAGCTGTCACTCACGACGCGGGGGCGTTGCCTAGAGAGCGTCCATCAGGGGCACTGGGGTGGAACTGTCCAATCAGGCGCGCAGACGGAGGGGAAGGGCGGGCTCCCGCAGTCTCGCGGGCTTTTCTTCCTCATCCGCTGAGCTCCTTCCTCCCCAGACTCCGTCCTCTGCTCCGGAAGTTCGGGTGGCTGTTCGTGGCCTGTGTCTCCCGAGCTCGGGTTTCTAAGGTTCCTCGGGAGGATAGCGAGACACCCCGGAAACCAAGAAGGGTGAGTGTGCGGTCAGGCCTGGCGGGACCCGGTCAGCGCTTGTCGTGGGGGCTGGCCTGTGGGTCAGCAGCGGAGCGTGGGGCGGAGTCCCGGCTGTCGGTTGGCGCCGGGCCCTGTTCCCTGGGCCGCGGGGTGGGCTGAGCGGCGGCG
>CM046662.1:1268732-1369003 GCA_025594165.1 Tamias sibiricus | reverse complement strand
GCGATCCTCCTGCCTCAGCCTCCCAAAGTGCTGGGATTACAGGCGTGAGCCACCGCAACCCGGCTCAGCTATTCTTTTTTTTTTTTTTTTTTTTTTTTTTTTTGTGGTACCGGGGATTGAACTCAGGGGCACTCGACCACTGGGTCACATCCCCAGCCCTTTTTTGTATTTTATTTAGAGACAGGGTCTCACTGAGTTGCTAAGTGCCTCGCCATTGCTGAGGCTGGCTTTGAACTCGCGATCCTCCTGCCTCAGCCTCCCAAAGTGCTGGGATTACAGGCGTGCGCCACCGCGCCCGGCTAGCTATTCTTAAATCTTGGTCTGCCATTCAGATTCCAGGGTGGTAATCTCCCACGTGGTCCAGGAGTCATGGTCTACATGTGAGAGCCACCAGAGTCACAGGCTACATCTTGAGCGTCACAGTAGTCAGAGTCTACATCTTGAGAATACACTTAGTGTCAGTTCACTCACATTGTGGGCAAATTGGGTGGGATGACATGAATGGGACAAATGAACCACTCTTGCAAATTCAGGTGCAAAAAGATCATCTATGATAAGAGACTATTGCTCAATTTTTTTGTTTATTTATAAGAAATAATTGCTAATGTTAATTTTAGGATAATGAGGAATTGGTATTAGGATTGACTAGCATGAGAATTAGTAATTCATGGTATCAAGAATGATTCAGCGGGGCTGGAGTTGTAGTTCAGGGGTAGAGTGCTTGCCTAGCATGTGTGAGGCACTGGGTTCGATTCTCAGCACCACATAAAAATAAGTAAATAAAATAAAGGTCTATTAACAACTTTAAAAAGAATGACTCAGAGTAAATACACAGAAAAATAAATATTGAGATTTAAATCACACACTTTTGGAAACTGAGATATTTTAAGTGTTTCATGATTAGGAAAAACTGAGTGTGTCTCATGTAATTTCAGGTTGTGATAAAGAAAAACAAAGATATCTCAACAAACTATATGGAAGTAAAGAACAGCCTTTCATGTGTTTTAAGACTGAATGCATGACAGAAATTTTTCTGAACTGAGTTAGTTTGACCTAAACAATCTAAGGATCCTCTGAACTCTCCAAACCTGTGAGCCTCCGAGTCTGTGGCACAGGAGAAGTACACCACTGAAGAGTGTCGACACCATTGTGAAGTCACTCTGTGCCAAGCTGAGCTGCAGGAGCTCCACACCTATTGGCTCTTTGATCCTCAGTCAACCCAGGAAGCCAGGAGCTGTAAAGTCCCTCTTCCACCAGTGACCAAGTGTCAGAGGCACACTATTGGTTAGTCAGGGAAGTGTGCCCTGGGTGGTCTCAGTTCCCTCTGTGTTCTCACCCACCACCCAGGACAATAGCTAGACAATGGATATAGCTGTCAAGTAAAACATGACACCCAAGTGGTCTATTAGATTTTTAGCTATGTGCAATTGGAACAGGGTCCCTTTAAATTATTTTTCTTTTTGGTACTGGGGATTGAACCCAGGGGCACTTTACCACAAGGCTACATCCCCAGCCTGTTTTAGTTTTTATTTTGAGATAGGGTCTCACTAAGTTGCTAAGGCTAGCCTTGAACTTGCCTTCCTCCTGCATTAGCCTCCCACGTTTTGTGGATTACAGGCATGTGCCATTGTACCCAGATAAAATACAAGCAACTTTCTGACAACTGTTTCTCTGTACCTGCTAACTTTCTCATGCTGAGAGCCAAAAACTGCAAAACCAACTCTGGCCCCAGGGGCCACTGAGGAACCTGAGACTGCCATGATCTCTGGCCAGCACAGCCTAGCTAAATCTCTGAACACAGAACTCATAGCTTTGGTTCTATTAAATAATGCTTCTATGGGACCAGGGAGAAACAATGTAGCTGCTTCTCCCAGCTTTATCAAAGTGCATGAAATTCATTTTTTCCTTTCGTAACATTTACTTCCACTGGTGGATAGCCAAATTCTGCCAGCTAGGATCCAAGCAGAGTCCCTGGCTGGGCTCCAGATAACGTAATCATTCATTTGATCAGTGAAAATTATTCATATTTGAGAGATACCATAAATCATTTTATTCAGAACTGCTGTTTCCTGAGAGTGCAAACAATGTTTACCACATTTATTTAATTTTTCTAATTTTATAACCTTTAGTGCCAGATTTCATAAATTTCCTTGATACTAGATCCAGCTTCATAATTATGTACAACTGGCCTTATTTTCTTTTTGCATTTTCTAGCTGCCATTCATGAGTGCAGTATAATAAATATATATTATAAGGGAAATGCTGTCTAGTCTAAGGATGGCCTAGGCAGCAGTCTTGGTTCCATGGTTTCCACACTTTCTACTTTTCATTTTAATTCCTATCATACCCCAAAACCTCAATAACACGGGGGACCGAATGTAGTATTATACTCAAATGCTATTCTCTGCTCTGTTCTTACTCACTCCTAAATATTTTTTAAAACGTTGTCTGCTGTGCCACCTTTTACTACACTAGCTTGCTGTATGTGCCCAGTTGTAAAATGCCAGGGCTAATTCTATAGGCTGGTCCTTCCTGCAGCTTACCAGTCATATGCTGCTTGCTCACAAAGATCTAACTGATCAGAGATCAGCCCCCCACACTGAACTAAATCAAACACCTGTTTAGATCTTATGCTCTGGGGGAGCATAAAATCTACACTGGTTGACCAGCTAGGAGCTGGGTGTCAGTTGCATCTTTTGATATGGCTTAGTACTTCAGAATGTATCAGGAAGCATCTAAAATGGGCCCCTTTACATGGAGATCCACTCCTTCAGTCAGGTAGCAGACATGCTGTGAGACAGAGTCAGCATTAGATGAACCGAGATCTTCTCCTGCATGACACTGATAAACACTGTGGCCTTGGACTCCCCTCAAGTGCTCTGAGCCTAGTCCATACTCCTATTAGGTTGGAGACAAAAAATGTTCAGACTGCTCTAAAATTAAATTAACATATTTTTAGCTGCAGGTGAAAATATTTCCTACAATGAAAGTAATATGTCAGTTCTATACATATATATGTATATATATGCAAATTCTTTCAAAACTATCAGTAAATATGTGAGAGTCCCCAGTCTCTTATTGAAGCAATCAACACATGCTACTAAAATGCATGGATTTAAATTGCAAATACCTGTTTCTTCAGGTCTGTAAACCCACAATCCAGAGAGTGAAGATACTTTCACAGTCAGATCCTATAACGTTTTCCCCAGAATATTTCTTTATTGGAAGGAAATGGCATTTTGCAGAAATTCCCAGGAAACTGCGTGTGTTATTATTAAACCTGCAGAAAAATCTAAATGCCTTTCAGGGGCATAGGTATACTCAGCCTGCAAACAACAAGAACAAAATAAAACACATACTGGGCAACATTGGCATGACTTTACCTGATAAAACCCTCAGGCTGACTTCAATTACCTTTTATTACACAATGTCACACACCAGGGGAAGGGAATGCACCTATGCCACCCTGACACCCACAGATGGCTGCTCCTGCTTTGCAAGGGGCACATGGCTGCTTGAGCACCTATGCCATGAATTTTTTCCTCCCACAATGCTGGAATTGGAAGTTAGGATGCCATCTGCACCTGGTCTATGAGGATCTCTAAACCCACCCTTTACATAAAGTGATGGGAGTCTGTCTACTCTGAAAGTTGTGACCTTCACCTGCTTCTACATCACACCTGGGAAGTTTCTGCCGCATGAAGAGTGAGCACGCTCCATTCTCCTTCATTGCCACAGACCTGTGTCTAGGAAGCTGTGTGTTGGCTTGGAGTAGAAGCTGCCCTGAGCAACTTCCTTCCCTGCGACCCACTTGGAAGCAGGTTTCTCCCTTTGAATGTTGAAGCTTCATAATGTGAATAACACTGCAGTCACCCTATGTCCTTCTCTGCCAAACTCTGCATACCCAGTTCTCATGTGCATTTTACTTTAGCTTCTTTGCCAAAGTCCTCGAGTCATGGTACTTACTTAGAATGGTTTTTGCAATGTTCAGCTGAAGATGCAATATCTCAATCACAACAGTGAACTGTAGGTGCAGTTTTTTTCAGTATTGAGCACATAGAGAACATTATTTTTTGTTGTGATGTAGATACATCACATCATTGACTCATTATATGCACATAAAAGCAGTTATCTTCACATAACAGTTGCTCAAGCCAAATCAACAGAGTTGTGCAATTTTGAGACAAAGTATAAATACATGTTGCTACACTCTCATCTGTATTCCCAATATTCCCAATTTCTGCTTATTGTTTTAAAAATTGAAGACATTAGAAAAACTCAAACTAAAATAAGAATCATAAAATTGTTAGATAATTGGTTGCTAATATACTCTGACAATTTGGGAGTGACTTAGAACACCTCCCTTTGAAAACACATAGCCCTCCTGCCAGGACCCAGAAAGAGAACACAAACCAGGATCAGCCCCATGCTGGGGAAACACACTGCCTTTGACTGGAGTTTACTCCATGCCACTCCATGCCCTGGTGCACTGGGCACTGGCAGCATTCATGGGCAGAGTGGTGCTACCCATTGCAGATGTCTACACATCCTTTAAAATCATGGACAGATGACTTGCAAATTGCTTGCAGCCTTGAGAGGCAAAGAGCCTGGACTTGAAGAAGGAGGACCCTCAAGAGTTGCCTTATGCCAGCTGTGTGTATTTACAGCAGTCATCTGCAATCCCAACACCTGTGTCTTTACCTCTAAAGTGAAGGCAAGAACACAAGAAGGTGGGACCATGCAGCGTATCAGCAAGGCTGGCTCCTAGAATTTTACATTGTCCAGATAAAACCTGGTTGCTAATATACTCTGACAATTTGGGAGTGACTTAGAACACTCATCCAATCATCCACCTTTCAGTTAGTCCTCATGGCTTCCTGCACCCCATCACATTGCCCATTTTCTCTATCATCCACACGCAGAGTGCTAATCTTCAGGACATCACACAGCACACATCCCTTCCAGACCGGGAAAGAAATGCAGGTCACATCAGAAGCCAGCAAGTGCCCACTTCTACCCTAACTGCCTAGAGCTGAACCCTCCCCACATGCCCTTCAGAGCAGAGTGCATCACACGAGACAGCAAAGGTTACCAGAGACTCAGTAAAACAAAACTTACCAGCAAACCACAAGAACCACATGCACCAAGACTAGGATCAAAAGAACAGACTTCAAAAAGTAAAGAGAGTTCTTTGGCTAGAGGAGAAAAATGTAACATTCAGTAGATGTATTCCCTCCTCCGTGTTATACTGAGAGTAATTCACAGTTGTGAGAGTCCTTCAAGGACTGGTTCATCCAGTGTTTTCAGGAGGCAGGACAAAGCACAAGAAGTCTCCAGCCTCCTAGGAATGTTGATACACTTGCTTCCCATCTTCACAAGGAAATAGCACATAAAGGGATGGAGAGTGGTAAAAGAAAAAAAAAAAAAACACATAAAAAGCAAGAAGAAATCCTCATTAAATAATGCTGAATTCATCTGGATTTTCTGCATTTGGGGACCCTGACGTGACAGGGAGTGCTCAGAGTGAGAGGGCGCAGGGGTTTACATAGTTTTCTGAGAAGGCACGGAGAGCTCCTGGGCCGAGCAGTTCTCTCCCTGAGGACCTGAGGAGGCCCGAGATACACTTGCCACAGTTAATGAGCCTGGCACTGCTGGGAGTGCAGGAGTGGCCCCAAAGTCACAGGGGCTTTGAGAACAGCACTTCTGCTGGGCTCTAAGCATTAGACTCTGGTTCCTGAGCACTTCCTCAGAATGTCCCCCAGCAGCTCCTCCTCACAGAGAAATGTGAACAAACGTGAAAAGTTACTTAAACATACAAATAAGTACTTACGACTGAAAATATTCCAGATTTGTTGAAAAATATTAACCTACATATCCATAAAATGGAATAAACTCCAAGTAGGATGAGTATAAACAAATCTATATCCAGACACATTGGAGTCAAAGTGTTGGAAAGCAAAGCTAAGAAAATCTTGGAACCTGTAAAGGAAAAACAATTCATCACATACAAGGGAAACCCAGTAAGATTAACATCTGATTTCTCATATTTTTTAAATCTAGTTTTGGTATCCTGGTAATCTTGTCTCATAAAATGTGTTGGGATGTTATCTGTTTTACTGTTTGGAAGAAATTGTGTGGAATTTGTTTCAATTCCTCTTTACATGTGTGTATGTACCCACATCCAAATCTATTGTATATCTAATTATCTCTGTCTGTTAAAAACCACATATTCACACTGATGCCTCCAATTTCAACCCAACCACAAGATTTATTCTGCCTGTCCCCTTTCCCATATCTATAACTTCCCTCACCAACAGTGAGAGTCCTGCCTCCAATCACCCTCAGTGCATTTGCTTCTCTTACTTTCCCTGTAAGTAACCAATCTCCTGACACCCTGGCTACCTCCATGGGCACCTCCATGACTTTTACCCTCTCAGCCAGATCTTGAGACATCTTCTCAACCCCATCTCCACCCCATAAGTTGTATTTACATAAAAATATACTTAAAATTTAGTGACCTTATTCCAACAACATCTCTAGAATGACTAATTTTAGCAGTTTATTTGAATATTCTTTAAAATTTCTTCATATGCATTCATGTCTGTGATAGTTTTATTGTGGGCTTATGTGGTCCAGGCAAAGCCCACAAAACAGCTGAGGAGGGTGTGGCAAGAGAGAAAAAAGAGACCTTCAGAGACCAGTTTCAGAGAACTCAATCCCATTTATTATTGCAGAGGCAAGACTTTATGCATAGTCTGTTACTGGGCAAATTTAGCTTGAGGGTCGTAATAATTCAATGAGTGGCAACCAATGGGCTGAAAGGTCAGTGGCAAAAAAGCAGAAGGAAGGGAATATGCTGTGCACCTGAGGGTGGCCAGGTTACCATGGTGATGGGGCTGGTCGTGGTTGGTGTTCCAAACCACAAATATCAGGACCTGGTGTTCCAGGCCCAAAGAGCTCCTCACTTAGGCAAAATGGGCTGCTTTCCAGCTCATGAGCCTAACATCTCCCCCCTCTGAATTTGCCACAAGAATCTCAGCAAGCATGGCTGCTTTCCATTCAGTGCTAGCTATTCTTTGGCAAAATTGTCTAATGATGCAATAAAACACAATAAGTAAGACAGAAAGTAGAACAAATGTGATAACATTATAGGGGGACATCAATTTAAAAAACATGTTTTTCCAGTGCTCAGTCAATCCCTGAAAGAAAGAGGAGGCCATTACGATAGACACCTTAGTCTCATTGATCTTGACAATTGCCTTAGTGAGGTTGTGCATAGTCATATCATAGTTAGGATCCCAAATGCTCTTAATATACTCAGAAAAATCAAAGAAGTGTAAGGTTACATTTTCAGACACAGTGTGTTGGGTGACAAAAATACTATGAAATTCAGGGTCACAAGTAAGCCTTTGCAACATAAACAGTATATCTAGTTGTTCCTTTTAGAGGTCTAGTTTTGGTGAATGACTAAAATAAAGGCTTGAGACAGTTTATGTAAATAATTTTGAATGGCAAAGGCTTTTGCCATGGCAGTAGACAAATTGTTTACCATCTGAGCAGTCTGGATAATTTTTGTTATATTTATTTTTTAGTTGTAGTTGAACACAATACTTTCACTTTATTTATTTATTTTTATGTGGTGCTGAGGATCAAACCCAAGGTCTCGCACATGCTAGGTAAGCACTCTAACTCTGAGCCAAAATCCCAGCTCCATTCTGTATACTTTGAGTGAGTTAAACAGCAGCAGTGGCTGTGGTGGTGATGGCAGTCACCAGGGCAATAATCCCAGTTATAATGAAGTCAATGCATGCTTTGTCCAGTGCAGGATCTCATTCATAACATTCTTCATCTCCATGTCCCATGGTTTTCTCCATTCTCTGGACAGGTTCACTGGAAGCCAGATTGCTGCTTTCATAGCAGGGTTAGACAATTTGTGAGCCAGCAGGATGTATTTGCTGTACAAGGGATTTCTGTGTGAGTGATATTTATGCCATCAGTATCATTGAATATTATAATAGCAAAGGGTGGTGTGACATTGTAAGAGCATTTAATGAGGAAGTAGCTAAGATGGCGGCTGGCTGAGAGCCAAGAGGAGGCATTTACTTGTTTACACCTGACCTTAATGTAATTGACTAAGAATCTTTCTGCGCCCATGGGCACTGCATACCACACCTGTAAGTTGAGCTTGTGACACGTGTATGCTTGTTAAGGTAAAGAGTATTTAAAGAGACTGTGAGAGAATCAGGGGACAGAAGAGAGAAGATAGAGAAAAAGAGGCAACAATAAAGGAACCACTCATTCCCAGTCTGCCTCCGATTTCTTTCCCACAGTATCATTGCCTTAGGTGGCAACAAGTGGTGGCCCATACGGGGAATCGGCACGGCAGGTAAGAGAACTGAGGAACCTCACAGGAGTCTCTAGCCAGAGCGGTTAAGGGCGAGGGAAAATGGGTTTGAAAATTTCAAGGATTCGAATTGTCAAGGCTATTGAAGATTTGTTATAAATAATTAGAGAATGCCTGCTCTCAACTAGACCTAGGGTTCAGAAAAGTGTTACTGAGTCAGTTAGGACCAGTGAAGGTAGTATTAGTGATGAGGAATTAAGTGAAAGTGATCTTGAGAGCACAGTCTCTGATAAAATGAGCAAAAGGGAACTAAAAAGGACCAGGATGGAGGACCGTCAAGTGGAGGAACCACTTGTGCCTTCTGCTCCCCCATGGGATGAATCAATTGCAGAGACTATTAGGGGTCTTTCTAGGCGCTTGCGTGCCCTTGAGTGTCAAAGTGCACAGGAACAATGGGATCTGCCAGTGTTTGAAAATCAAAATGAAAAAAGAAACCATCAATATTTAGATTTTAAAACTATAAAAAATTTTAAAGAAGCAACAATGTCATATGGGCCCCAAGCTCCTTTCACCATAAGCATGTTAGAATCTCTTAATACATTGAATTTAACTCCTACAGATTGGAAAGGCTTATGTAAGGCAGTATTGAGTGGGGGACAATATTTAGTTTGGAGGTCTCAATTCCAAGAGCTCTGTGTTAAAACCACTCATAGAAATGCGGCTGCAGGATTTCCAGATTGTAATGTAGACATGTTAACTGGAGAAAGGCAATATGCTGATTTACAGGTTCAGATTCAGTACAATCCTGGAGTTTACACTCAAATATATGCCACAGCTGTTAAGGCATGGAAATCATTACAAGGATCTGGTGACTTACAGGGTAGCTTGTCTAAAGTAATTCAGGGACCCAATGAGCCATATGCCGAATTTGTTGATCATCTTTTACAGACAGCAAGTAGAATTTTTGGAGATGTTGATCAAGCTATGCCATTAGTTGTTCAGCTGGCATAGGAAAATGCCAACAAATATTGTCAAGATACTATCAGACCTTGGAAATCTAAAAAGGACCTTTTCTGTTTATATAAAGCTTTGCAGGGACATAAATGATGCACTTATTACTGGTAGTGTAATTGCAGCAGCCATGAGAGGTGCTTCTCTTCTTAATTTTACAAGAGGGGCTCGACCTAAAAGTTATTATCAGTATAGTCAACCAGGTTATTTTAAAAAACAATGTCCCCAAAGAAGGCGAGAGACAATAGAAATAAAACCAAGCTCGTTTCATGCCCCAGGCCACTGCTCCAGGTGTAAAAAAGGAAACCATTGGGCTAGTGAGTGCAGATCCCAAACTGAAATTGATGGTAACATTTTGTCTGGCAATTCAAAAAAGGGGGCACGGGGCCCAATGCCTCGGGGCCCACAAATATACGCTGCATTAGAGAAGGAGTATCCTCAAACATCTATCCAGATGATTCCTCAACACAATCCCTTTTACCCATTAACTCCCTTGTCAGAGCGACAAAAGGAAGTGCAGGACTGGACCTCTGTTCCACCACCCAAATAGTGCTAACACCTGAGATGGGGGTTCAACTGATTCCCACGGGAGTCAGGGGACCTCTTCCCTTGGGGACTGTGGGACTTATCCTGGGGAAAAGTTCAACTAGCTTATCTGGACTTCAAGTTACTCCAGGAGTGATAGATTCTGACTATCAAGGAGAAATCAAGATTATGCTCAGTTCGCCTCGAGGCATTGGCTCTGTCAGCCAAGGTGATAGAATTGCTCAGCTGCTTCTTCTTCTTCCCCGTCTACATGACTCATTTAAGTGTATGCCTCAAAATAGGAAGAATAGGGGATTTGGCTCCACTGGCTCAGGATCTATGGCTTGATGGGTTCAGGATTGTTCACAGAGGACTATGTGCAAATTAAAAATACAGGGAATAGAAATGGAAGGGTTAATTGACACTGGGGCTGACTCTTTTATTATTAACTTCCAACAATGGCCCAAACATTAGCCTTTACAGAGGCTTCAACTAGTTTGAGAGGTCTAGGATATTCCAATAGCCCATAACAAAGTGCAACAGTATTAAAGTGGGAGGATGATGAAGGGCATGAAGGAACATTTCATCCTTATGTTCTGTCCACCTTGCCAGCTACCTTATGGGGAAGAGATACATTAAAACAAATGGGAGTATGCCTTACAACTGAGCCCGTGTGTGTTACAAATAAAAGCTGGAGCCTCATGGAAAAAACAGGGATATATTCCAGGTGGAGGACTAGGAAAAAATCTACAAGGTGATCCTAACCCTATTGAGCTTAAAGTAAATCATCATTGAAAAGGTATAGGATATTTTTTTAGGTGCCACTGAGAAAACAATTTTGAAAATACCATGGCTTTCTGATAATCCAGTTTGGGTCCCTCAGTGGCCCCTATCTAGAGAGAAATTACAAGTGGCCCACTTACTAGTCCAAGAACAACTAGAGGCAGGACATATAGAACCTTATACCTCTCCCTGGAATTCCCCCATATTCATGATTAGGAAAAAATCAGGAAAATGGCGATTGTTACATGATCTTAGAGAAATCAATAAAACCATGCAAATTATGGGCCCTACTCAACCTGGGCTTCCTAATCCTATAGCCATTCCTCAAAATTTTCAGCTCATAGCCATTGATACAAAAGATTGGGTTTTTTTCCATTCCTTTACACCCCCTGGATGCCCCTAGGTTTGCTTTTACAGTTCCCTCTATTAATAATGATGGACCTGACCAAAAATTGAAGTGGAAAGTTTTACCCCAGGGTATGACTAATAGCCCCAATATGTATCAAATCTATATAGATAAAGTTATTCAGCCTATCAAGAACAAATACCCGGAGTTTATGTGCCTCCGTTATATGGATGGTGTTCTGCTTGCTCATTCTAATCAAGAAGTCTTATTCACCATATTTAGCGATATATCAGAAAACTTGAAATGATATGGACTAAACATTGCTGAAGAAAAGGTTCAAACTAGATCTTCAATATTATATCTAGGATTCCAAATTATGGATACTTTTATTAGGCCTCAAAAAAATCTTAATAAATAAGGAACATCTAGCTACTCTTAATGAAAATAAGCAAGTATGCTATTCTAAAGCTGAGATCCCAAGGCTTTCTGCTTCTCAGATTCGGAACCTCAATCCTGTTTTTGGAGGATCTGGACCAGCTCTTAACTGGACTTCGTAATTTGGGAAATACTTGTTATATGAACTCAATATTGCAGTGCCTATGTAATGCCCCACATTTGGCTGATTATTTCAACCAAAACTGTTATCAGGATGATATTAACAGGTCAAATTTGTTGGGGCATAAAGGTGAAGTGGCAGAAGAGTTTGGTATAATCATAAAAGCCCTGTGGACAGGACAGTATAGATATATCAGTCCAAAAGACTTTAAAATCACCATTTGGAAAATCAATGACCAGTTTGCAGGGTAGAGCCAACAGGATTCACAAGAATTGCTTCTGTTCTTCATCGATGAACTCCACGAAGACCTAAATAAAGCTGATAATCAAAAGAGACATAAAGAAGAAAATAATGATCATCTCTATGACTTTAAAGTTGCAGAACATGCTTGGCAGAAACATAAGCAGCTCAATGAGTCTATTATTGTTGCACTTTTTCAGGGTCAGGTCAAATTTACAGTACAGTGCCTCACCTGTCACAAAAAATCTAGGACATTTGAGGCCTTCATGTATTTATCTCAACCACTAGCATCCACAAGTAAATGTACATTACAGGATTGCCTTAGATTATTTTCCAAAGAAGAAAAACTCACAGATAAGAACAGATTTTACTGCAGTTATTGCAGAGCTCGATGGGATTCTATAAAAAAGATAGAAATCTAGAAGTTTTAGTTCTTTTAGTACATCTGAAAAGTTTTTCCAATGATGGCAGGTGGAAGCAAAAATTACAGACATCTGCGGACTTCCCTTTAGAAAATCTTGACTTGTCACAGTATGTTATTGGTCCAAAGAACAATTTGAAGAAATATAATTTGTTTTCTGCTTCAAATCACTACGATGGGCTGGATGGAGGCCACTACACTGCCTATTGTAAAAATGCAGCAAGACAGTGGTGGTTTAAATTTGATGATCATGAAATTTCTGATATCTCCGTTGCTTCTGTGAAATCTTCAGCAGCTTATATCCTCTTTTATACTTCATTGCAACCATGAGCAACTGATGTAGCCACATGAGGAGATATAGGTTATGAGATAGTTGTAAAAAATTGAGTAAACAATTCTTGAAATGCTTACAAAGATAATGGATACCTAGCTGCAGCTGGTTATTTAGAGAAATTCTAGGTCAGTGGGAGCTGTGTTACTAGCACTATATAATTCAGGTCAGTGCTATTATTAAAAAACTGACAAACAATATTTAATAAGTATCACAGTAAGCATTCCTTACCAGGTACTCTTTATCCCAAAACAACTTTTTTAATCTGCTCCAAATAACAAAATAATTAACTAGCTAAGCATTACTATTCTACTGATCTGAAAACCATTATAAATTTCATTTTCCTTTTCTGTTATGGCCTTTTCACATTTCTAATCCCAGCTTGATCTACTATGAATACTCTAGGATGATGTAAAGCAGATAGAAATGTATATGTACATATTTATTGCACACTTGCACATCTATGTACATAGTTTAACATGGTCCTTTTGTGAACCCTAGAACTCAGAGGATTGCTGTTTCTTCTTTTTGTTCTTTTTTGGCCTGAGTAAGAGCAGTGCTTTCTTAGAGAAATATATTGTACATGCTGTCCCTAAATTAGAGCTAGCAGGTCCAATAGCACCTCATACTCCAGCCTTTAAATTGTTTTTCCAAATTCAAAACCTTCTATGGGAACGTAAAGAACCTTTGTTTGTTAGACATATCAGAGCTCATACTAACTTGCCTGGTCCTCTACGTGAAGGTAATCAAAAAGCCGATGCCCTTACTCAAACAATCTTTATATTTTCAGCAATCCAACAAGCTACCTCATTCCATTCTCAATTTCATGTTAATAGTACTACTTTACAACAAAGGTTCAAAATAACTAAATATCAAGCTCGAACAATTGTGAAGGCTTGTCAATCTTGTGTGACACATTTGCCCAATCCTCATTATGGTATTAACCCAAGAGGATTAATGCCCAATCATTTATGGCAGATGGATGCTAGTCATGAGCCAAGTTTTGGAAAATTGCGGTTTATTCATGTGTCCATAGATACATGCTCAGGCATGATTTTTGCCTCCTTACATGCTGGAGAAAAAGTTAAAGATGTTACATCTCATTGTTTACAAGCTTTTGCTGCATTGGGCATTCCCAAAATGCTTATGACAGACAATGGTCCTGCATATGCATCCTCATCTTTTAAACAGTTTTGCTCCAAATTCAACATACTTCATAAGACTGGCATTCCAAATAATTCTCAAGGCCAAGGTATAATTGAACAAACTAATCGCACACTCAAACTTAAAACAAAAAGAAGGAGATTGAGCGACTCCTAAAGATAGATTAGCCGTAGCCCTTTTTACTTTAAACTTTTAAACTTTGGATTCCAAAGGATATTCAGCTTGAGACAGACACTGGAATCCACATCAACAACATAAACCTTTGGTTTACTGGAAAGATGTTCTTTCAGGCACATGGAAGGGCCCTGACCCAGTATTAATTTGGGGGCGAGGATCCATTTGTGTCTTTTCACAGCACACATCCTCACTGGTGTGGATACCATCAAGATTGATAAAACAGGTACCAAATCAAAAGGGCCAAGATGAAGTTGTTGTGGAATGATTCTCTTAAAAGAGGTATCAATCCGTGCGCCTGAGCAAGTTCATCTCTTTTCCGACAATGGGACCTCATCTTTGCCTTTTCAGCTAAGAAACTTTTAAGCTGCGTGCTTTTTCCTTTAATAAACTCAGAAGTTAAGTCTCATTCCTCCCAGGACAAGAGGATCTCTCTCTAGTGTGCACACAATTGTGTTTTTCTCTTTTTATCTTTTTGTGTTTTTATGTCTGTGCGTCTGTCCATATTTTGTGTAGATGTGATGTCACAAATAACAAAAACCGAGTGCTCATGAAAATTAATTTTTAAAAAAGAAATGGATCCAGGGCTGGGGTTGTGGCTCAGCAGCAGAGCGCTCGCCTCGCACGTGCGCGGCCCGGGTTCGATCCTCAGCACAACATAAACATAAATGCATTGCATTGTGTACAACTAAAGCAAATAAATTTTTTTAAAAAAAGAAATGGATCCAAATACATTTAATTCATTTAAGTCAAAAGTGTTCAATTCAAATTGGGTAAAAAAAAATAAAAATAAAAATAAAAAAATAAAAAATGAAGGTAGCTTCAAACTTAATTCATAAGTATCTCTAGGACTTCTCTTCAGCAAGGAATATGACTAATACTGTTCAGCCTGATATTTTGGTATTATTTATTTGTAATTAACTTTATTTGCTAAACAGCTGATTAATTTAAATTGTTTCAACAGGTATATTCATAAAAGGTTGCTGTGTATACAGAGGCTCAAAAGTTCCAGCTAACAAAATATTTTTCTAAAATGCTCTTAGCCTTTCTTTAATATGTCTTAAATGTAATATTTTGTCAGCTAAATACTCTCAGCCTTTCTTTAATCCATTCCAAATGTGATATTTTGCCAGCTAATGTTCATGGGAGCTCAAGCAGCAATGTATGTGAGCAGAGATCAACTTCAGAACTAAAACACATGACCTAAGATCTATTTTTAATGATAGTTTGAATTACACTCCTACAACTTGCTTCTTGACTCAGTGCTGGAATGGCACTACCTTTCCTCTAATGATTGTTGTTTGAGTTCCTAGGTACATCCCTATGCCAGTCTTAGCGGGCCCTGAAGACTTGTCAGTGGTATTGTCTAGACATAAAAGAGACGGCTGCTGCTGCTGCTACAGCTGCAGGGGTCGCAATCACTATAAGCATTCCTACTGCTCAAGCATTAAACAACTCCACCAGCAGTATCACCTCTGCTCTGCATGCACGGGGCCTCCTAGATCAGCACCACATTTTGAAATTGTCAATCAACATGTTGATCTTCTCCAAGAGCAAGTGGACATTTTGGCAGATCTTTCTACTATAGGATGTTTAGGACATTATGCAGGACAATGCCTTGTGGGTATCCGTTTTCTTAACCTTAATAGGGCAGCTGATTTATCTAGAGAACTCAATACATTACTTAATGGAATTTAGGGCAGCTGATTTGTCTAGAGAATTTAGTATGCTACTTAATGAAACTTGGCTCGTCAGCACAAAGAAAAATGTGCTTGCCGCCTTAGAACCAGAGTATCTCCTCATGCTTGGTTGGCTCAATTGGATGGCTGGTAGTCAAAGACGGGAAAGTCTCACGTGACCAACATGTCAACCTAAGACATGAGTCAAGGGCACTTTATTTACAGCCTTGATTATCCGATGACAGGTAAGAATGTCGGTTGCACATGCAGATGCTTAAAACAGGCACAGTCGATCTTGATGTGGTGAGGGTCATCACCCATCCATTTAAGCTATCCCTCTTTTAAAACAAAAGGGAGGAAATGTAAGAGCCTTTAATGAGGAAGTAGCTAAGATGGCAGCTGGCTGAGAGCCAAGAGGAGGCATTTACTTGTTTACACCTGACCTTAATGTAATTGACTAAGAATTTTTCTGTGCCCGTGGGCACTGCAACAACAACCTGTAAGTTGACATTGTGACACGTGTATGCTTGTTAAGGTAAAGAGTATTTAAAGAGACTGTGGGGAAATCAGGGGACAGAAGAGAGAAGATAGAGAGAAGAAGAAGCAACAATAAAGGAACCACTCATTCCCAGTCTGCCTCCAATTTCTTTCCCGTGGTATCGTTGCCTTAGGCGGCAACATGACACAGGCCTGTACATAGTGGGTATGGGTATAAATTGGAATAAACGTAAATCCATGGTCAATGTCTCAACATCATCCCATTTATCCAGTGGGCTGCTTCCCATTTGATGGGTCTAGCGGCCGGCAATATTAGCATGATATCCATCATACTACATTGATTCCCTACATAATGGTTGGTAACAGCTGGTCCCATGTAGCAGGTACTTCATTAAACCACAGGATTTGGGGAAACATCAGAGGGATTCCAGGGAGTTGCACCCACCCAGGTGCATAGCTATTGTTCTTCCCCAAAGATATTCCTCTTATCAAGGAGATAAGGCCTAGAAGTGATGCATTGATTCCAGGGAATGGTATCATTATCTGAGGGGGGCTTTTCAAAAATCATATTAGGGCATGTTGACAGCAAGGGTTTCTTGCATTTGCCCTGGAATGTGTCTATATCTGTTAGTAGCATTAGCTATAACTCTAAGGTCAGTGAGAGACAGCCCAACATATGACTTGTCGTATTTATCTACAATAGTTTCATTAGCAAGAGCAAAGCAAAGAGGGTTGTCTTGATTATAAGTATTATTATCAATTACAGAGAAAAGAATTGGCACAGTAGGCATGGCAATGCCTGTATTCCACCACATGGTTATGACTTGTACAGTGAATTCAGGATCAATAAGGTTGGAGTTGCTAGAAAAGAGTTCAGATAGGGTTTCTTCCCAATTAGCCACACCTTTTTTTATCATTATTTTTATTTGTTTTAATTAGTTATGCATGACAGTAAAATGCATTTATACACTGTGATATATCATACATAGATGGGATATAATTTCTCATTTTTCAAGGTGTTCATGTTGCAGAATCATATTGGTCATGTTCTCACATATATACATACAGTAATAATGTCTGTTTAATTCCATTATCTTTTCCATCCCCACATCCCCTCCCTCCCCTCCCTTCACTTCCCTCTGCCTAATCTAATGCTATTTTTTTCCTAGTGCCCCCCACCCCATGTGCCTTATTGTGAATTAGCATCCACATATTAGAGAAAACATTCAGCCTTTGGTTTTGTGGGGTTGGCTTATTTCACTTAGCATGATATTCTCCAACTCCAACCATTTACTGGCAAATGCCCTATTTTTCATCCATTTTTAAAGCTGAGTAATAGTCCATTGAGTATATATACCATATTTTCTTTGTCCATTTGTAGCATCTTCCTCCTGATTGGAAAAGCAAGGCTTCTGCATCATGGATAAGCAAGGTTTCTCCATCTTGGGGAGGCAAGGCTGTCCCCCTAAAGGAGGATATAGCATAAACATGGCATTAGAGGGGCTAATTATGATTCTGTACATTCTTGCTGTCTTGTTTTCTGCTCATATGACCATCAGGTCTGACACATTAATTATTAAGAATGAAACTGGTTTTGGGAATTGTAGCTTTGCGGAGTCTGAGCCAGGAGCATGAAAATATTTTCTTAAGTTGAACTAGTATAACAGGTTTTTAGTTAGAAAATAGCTTTTGCAAGTGCTCACTGCTTAACCGCTCCTTGCTGTAATCATGAGCACAGCAAATTCCCACTGTTTAACCTTTCCTTGTCATAATCATGTGCACTAGAATAAAGCTTTAAATGTTTTCTTGTGATTGATAAGGATACCTTTCATCTTTTAAGTAGTTTAGTGTGTGTGTGTGTGTATCTATGTATATATATGTGTGTGTTTTGTGTGTGTGTGTGTGTGTGTATATATATATATATATATATATATATATATATATATATATATACATATATAAGTTTTCCATGGTAGAGATCACTTAGATCTGACATCCGATCGATGAGACAGCACCTTTTGACCCGACTTCTGAAAAAAAACCATACTGCCTTTTTCCTGAGTTCAAAACAAAGTCATTATATAGAAAACAAAGGAGCCTAGGAGTCTGGGTTCAGTTAAAGTTTAAATAAGATATATTAGGGTCATCTGGCCGTAAAACATTATGAGTGGAATTGTCTATACTTAAGGGGTTATGGGAGCACATTTAGGTAAAAACATGTTTTGTACTGTAAAACAATACCATACATTGTTTTTGACATTTAAGATTGATCAATATATGCTTTTTTTTTTGTCTCTAAGATTAATCAGTAGAATGTACTGAGAAAAACATCCTGTTTCCCCCCCTGAATGTATAACTCCAAAATTCTTTGATGTAATTTCAAAAACTGTAATATCTATTACTGTGCTTGCTGGGCTATATAAACTGGAGTAAAAAGTAAAGTGTGAGCAAAGCTGTTGTGTGTGCTTTTCTCCATCTCTGATCACCGACGCTTCACTCCATGCTGTTTAGCACCATGCCACTGTGCACCCCCCGCTGAAGCTGGACTTTGGCATCCATTCATCTATTGAGGGACAAGTAGGTTGGTTCCATAGTCTAGCTAATATGAATTGAGCTGCTATAAACATTGATGTGGCTGTGTTACTACAGTATGCTGATTTTAAGTCCTTTGGGTATAAACCAAGGAGTGGGACAGCTGGGTCAAATGGTGGTTCCATTCCAAGTTTTCTGAGGAATCTCCATATTGCTTTCCATAGTGGTTGCACCAATTTGTATTCCCAACAGCAATATTTGAGTGTACATTTTCCCCGACATCCTCACCAACATTTATTGTTGCCTGCATTTTTTATGATTGTCATTCTGACAGGAATGAGATGAAATCTTAGAGTAGTTTTCATTAGCAATTCTCTAATTGCTAGAGATGTTGAACACTTTTTCATATATTTGTTGATATATTGTATATCTTCTTCTGAGAAGTGTCTGTTTAGTTCTTTAGCCCATTTATTGATTGGGTTATTTGTATTTTTGGTGTTAAGTTTTTTGAACTCTTTATATATCCTAGAAATTAATGTTTTATCAGAGATGCATATGGTAAAGATTTTCTCCCAATCTGTAGGCTCTCTCCTCACATTATTAATTGTTTTCTTTGCTGAAAAGAAGCTTTTTAATTTGAATCCATCCCTTTTCTTGATTTACTACTTGTGCTTTAGGAGTCTTGTTTAGAAAGTCAGATCCTAGGCTGACGTGATGCAGATTTGGTCCTAGTTTTTCTTCTATTAGGCACAGAGTCTCTGTTCTAATGCCTTAGTCTTTCATTCACTTTGAGTTGATTTTTGTGCAGGGTGAGAGATAGAGGTTTAATTTCATTTTGTTACATATGGATTTCCAGTTTTCCCAAAATCATTTGTTGAATAGGCTATCTTTTTCTAGTGAATGTTTCTGGCACCCTTGTCTAGTATGAGATCACCATATTTGTGTGGGTTTGTCTTTGTGTCCTCTGTTCTGTACCATTGGTCTACAAGTCTATTTTGATGCCAATACCATGCCGTTTTTGTTATTATACCTTTGCAGAATAGTTTAAGGTCAGGTAGTGTGATGCTTCCTGATTCACTTTTCTTGCTAAGCATTGCTTGAGCTATTCTGGGTCTCTTATTTTTCCAAATAAATTTCTTGATTGCTTTTTCTATTTCTATGAAAAGTGTCATTGGTATTTTAATAGGCATTGCATTAAATCTGTATAGTGCTTTGGGTAGTATGGGCATTTTGACAATATTCATTCTGCCTATCCCGGAGCATGGCAGATCTTTCTATCTTCTGAGGTTTTCTTCAATTTATTTCTTTAGTGTGCTGTAGTTTTCCTTGTAAAGGTCTTTCCCTTCTTTTGTTAGATTGATTCCAGGCTTTTTGTTGTTGTCGTTGTTGTTGCTTTAATGCTATTGTGAATGGAATAGTTTTCCTAATTTCTCTTTCAGTGGATTTATCATTGATGTATAGGAATGCATTTTATTTATGGATGATGATTTTATATCCTACTACTTTGCTGAATTCATTAATTACTTCTAGAAGTTTTCTGGTGGAATTTGGCCACCACTTTTAGTGACCAAATCCCAATTTACATGATGGGAGGCTTCACTGTTCGCAGTGAGCACAGCACACAATAGCACCACCATCACAGACCCAGGGAAGGGGTTGCCACCAGGTGAAGGAGCCAATCCAGTTGTTTGGTCAATAATATCTTTAATATCACCCCAGTATGCATTACATGAGGTCTGTTTGTATTGTTGAGTCCTCTGTTTGCAGGGCTTTTCCTGCAGAGTTAGTTCCTTCATATTCTCGGTTAGTGGTTCTGGGGATCCAGGGCTTGACGTTTCTGGCAGGCACCCACATGGAGTAAGGCTTCTGTTAATATATAAAAACCCTTCACACATTATTAGGAGGTGTCCCAGACCATTCAATGCATTTGTTATGGGATCCTTCCATGAGACCATACATACATAGGTGGGCCCCATGAGGGGAGCCCAATGTTTAAGGGTTGCTGTTTCCATAGAAAAATTTGAAATTGAAATAAAATTTAAAGTAAATAAGATTTTGCTCAAGGCATTGCAAGGGGTCTTGGTATATATTTTCCCCCTCTGTTTAGTATAATGGTCTTTAATGCCTTGTGTGATCTTTCTATGATGCCTTGAGCCTGAGGGTTATACGGGATCCCAGTTGAGTACTGTATATGCCAATCATTAAGAACTGCCTGAAATGCCTTGCTAGTATAGGCTGGCCCATTGTCAGTTTTAATAGACATGTGAGTCCAAAACATTTAAGGAGATGAAAGATGACCTTTTTTTTTTTTTTTTTTTTTTTTTTTTTTTTTTTTTTTTGGTTTCTCCTGTGGAGGCTGTGGTCATTACACAGCCTGTATAGGTATTAATGACTACATGAACATATTGTAAATTTCCAAAAGGTGCATAATAAGTGCGTTCATTTGCCATAAAGCATTAGATTTTAACCTTCAAATATTCACTCCAGCAGGTTGTAAAGGGACAATAGGAAGAAAAGTGTGAACATTTTGTGCAGTCTCTGACTAGCTGTTTGCAAACCTCCTTAGTCAGTTGTGGATATAATTTGTGGAGGCTCTGCACATTCTCACTGGAAAAGTCCTATTCCTCCACACCCCAACGAGTGGAGCTCCCTCTTTCTTTATTATTACCTTGTTCTTGCTCTAATACAACTGTTATGGCTGAGGCCAGCAGAGAGGCTTGAGCCACGTGTGTCCCTACATTCTGAGTGGCCAAAATTCAGTCATCTATGGTGCCATTGCACAGGGGTGCAACTGCAGCCCTAAGTTCCTTGTTTTATTCTTCCCAGATTAACTCCTTGGTTCAGGCTTCCCTAGCTTCTACATGAGACACTTTCCATTCCAGTGCCTTGTTTACTCTATCAATAACCTGTGGCAAGTCTTTAATGGCTTTATGTCTCAGAACTTGTATAAAAACTGTACCTCCCCCAGCTGGTAATTTCCTCCTGACCCTTAAAGCATAGAGTCACACCTGAATGAAATAATTTGGTGGACCTGTAGCTTGTACCACAGCAGAACTGTAGATTCCCTCTCCCTGCAAGCCTTCAGCTGAGAGGTTAACATTTGCTGTGTGGTTGTAATCCCCATGCTGTTCACATTCATCATAGGAAAATGCCTTCCACTTTAGATATGTGGAGGGTTCAAGCGTGGCTCTTTCCAAGTCTTTCCAATCTTGTGGGCAGTTTAGATTTAAGCAAAGGGTCTCAAGGACCTGTTCAGAAAAAAAAGAAAAGAAAAAAAAAACCTTGGTTCCATCCTCCTTCACTGCCTTCTTAAACTACTTTAACATAGTCAGGCTGTGGAATCTTCTCACTTTACTTTTTATTTGTTGTAAGTTTTTAAGCACACTTTTTGGAAGCACAGAATATTTACACTTTCTTTGGTGATTTCATTACAGACATGACTTAATTTTTAGACATATTAAATTTCTTATTTTATATATTTCAAGGTTTTGAGGTCACTTGCACCTTTTCAAGGCCCTGTACGTGACTGCCTAGGCATATTATAATTTCATTATTATTAATCTAATTAGTTTGGGTGAGAATTTATTTCTCACGGATTCCCTGAAACTGTTTTCTCTGTACACTATTTAGGCTGTCTGATAAAAGTCAACCTTCTTTGTCTGGGATTCCACAGCACTATTGTTTTTCTTTTATAGCAGTTGTTTATAAAATCTAGAAGCAGGGAAAAGAGGGAGGCAAGGCTGAAGGACTTTTTTTGCTCTAAGGGATTTATATCTACTTTAAAAGTAAGAGAAATTTATTTTTAATCACAAAAAGACTCTTAAAGCTTATTAACTAGAAATTAAGTACTTATAGAAAAAGGTTTGCGTTACTCTTTTTAAGAAAAGATAAATGTACAGAGTTAGTCTGAATCTAAATAATTGAAATAGCAATACCTGGTGGCCATATATGTGAATGAAGAACTGAACAGCAAGTAGAAGTCAAAGTTAACTCTTTCAACACCATGATATCTTTAATGAAAAAGGAGAGGGCTTTATAGAAAATGCCACAACACCTGGCCAAGGTGGATTGGGGCCTACAAGGCTTTCCTTTTTACATTTTTCTACTTGTAATTGTTCCATTATATTTGACAAAGAGCGGTAAATTTTCTTTGTCTTAATTGTATCTGGCCCCTTTTCTGTTTGTTGTAGTTCAAAGGGCTTTGAATCAGAACTTATCTGTGATTTTTTTTCTCCCATTTGTCCTGTTCTACTACTTGTTTCCCTGCCTCTGATGCCTGAGTGGCCATAACCAGGCAGGAGTTTTACCCTTTATGCCCCAGAGATTGCTGTATTGCTGTGACAATTCAAACAATGTGAGGAGAAAGGGTATATCCCTACCTAACTTCTGCTTGCCTTGCATTAACAATAGTTATTTCCCATATACTTGGGTCAAACACATCAGCAGCTTTCATCCAGGGATTGGTATCAACTATTACATCCCAAAATGTATGTGTTTCCCTTTTGTTTGGTGCTAAGGATAGTACACAGCAGCTGTAGCTGCAAGTCTTTAGTAGAGGTTGGCAAATTGCCCATCCTCCCCCTATTTTCTGGGGTTCCAGTACCTGCACTTACCAGATAGCCTCAGGTCCCTGTTTGAGCACCAGATGTGAGCTCACTCTGTCCAGCCAAAGCCCACCAAGCAGCTGAGAAAAGTGTGGGGATGGAGTTGAAAAGAGACTTCTGGAGACCAGTTTCAGAGAATTTGATCCACTTTATTAATGAATAGGCAAGCTTTGATGCATAGTCTGTTACTGGGCAAGTGTATCTGAGGGTTGTAACAATCCAATAAACTAGCAACATCCTTGTGAGCAGGAACCAATGGGCTGAGAGTTCAGTGGCAGAAAAGCAGAAGGAAGGGAATATGCTGTGCACCTAAGGGTGGACAGATTTCCATGGTGATGGGGCTGGTCATAATAGGTGTTCCAAACCACAAATATCCAGACCCAGTGTGCCAAGCTTAGAAACTCCTCACATTGGCAATACAGGCTGCTTTCCAGCTCACAGGCCCAACATTTTATTTATTACTTTCTATCTTTTTGTATTTATTTTCTTTTTCTTTTCCCCCCACCATATCACTCTTGTCAGCGCCCTGTAAAGGGAAAACAGAAGTTATATGTTTGTTCTCTAACTCAGAGGTAAAGTGTTTCTAGTTTATTGATCAAATATACTGCTTGTTGTAACTTTTCTGTAAATATCTCATATATGATTTAAGAAGAACTATTTTTTTCTAGGTGATTAAGAGCTTTAAAAAACATGAATGGATCCACAATCTAGCTATTTTGAATTGTACTGCTATAAACATTGATGTGGCTGTGTCCCTGTAGTAAGCTGTTTTTAAGTCCTTTAGGAATAGACCAAGGAGTGAAATAGCTGGGTCAAATGGTGGTTCCATTCCAAGTTTTCCTAGGAATCTCCATACTACTTTCCAGATTGACTTCACCAATTTGCAGTTTCACCAGCAATGTAAGAGTGTGCCTTTTCCCCCACATCCTCGCCAGCATTTATTGTTGTTTGTTTATTTGATAGCTGCCATTCTGACTGGAGTAAGATAAAATCTTAGAGTTGTTTTGATTTGCATTTCTCTACTTTTTTATATATTTGTTGATTGTTTGTATATCATCTTCTGAGAAGTGTCTGTTTAGTTTCTTGACCCATTTATTTATTGGGTTATTTGTTTTTTGGTGTTAAGACTTTTAAGGGCTTTATAAATCCTTGAGGTTAGTGTTTTATCTGATGTGCTTGTAGTAAAGATTTTCTCCCATTTTGTAGGTCCTCTATTCACCTCACTGATTGTTTCTTTTGCTGAGAAGAAGCTTTTTAGTTGGAATCCATCCCATTTATTGATTCCTGTTTTAGTTCTTGTGCTATAGTGGTCTTATTGAGGAAGTTGGAGCCTAAACCAAGATGATAGAGATTTGGGCCCACTTTTTTTTCTATTAGGTGCAAGGTCTCTGGTTAAATTCCTAGGTCCTTGATCCACTTTGAGTTAAGTTTCGTGCATGGTGAGAGAAAGAGATTTAATTTCATTTTATTACATGAGGATTTCAAGTTTTTCCAACACCATTTGTTGAAAAGGCTGTCTTTTCTCCAGTAAACATTTTTGGCACCTTTGTCTATATAAGATAACTGTAGGTGTGTGGGTTCATCTCTGTGTCTTCTATTCTGCACCATTGGTCAACTGGTCTATTTTGATGCCAATACTATGCTGTTTTTGTTACTATTACTTTGTAGTACAATTTAAGTTCTGGAATAGTAATGCCACCCGCTTCATTCTTCTTGCTAAGAACCGCTTTGGCTATTCTGGGTTTCTTATTTTTCCACATAAATTTTGTGATTGCTTTTTATAATTCTATGAGGAATGATATTGGGATTTTGATTGGTATTGCATTGAATCTGTGTAGTGCTTTTGGGAGAATGGTCATTTTGACAATATTAGTTCTACCTATCCATAAAAAGGTAGATCTTCCCATATTCTAAGATCTTCATTAATTTCTTTCTTTAGCATGCCGTCATTTTCATTGTAGAGGTCTTTCACTTCTTTTGTTAAGTTGATTCCCAATTTTTTTTGAGGCTATAGTAAATGGGGTGAATTTCCTAGTTTCTCTTTCTGAGGATTTGTCACTGATGTACAGAAATGCCTTTGATTTATAGGTGTTGATTTTATATCCAGCTACTTTGCTGAATTTATTTATTAGATCTAGAAGATTTCTAGTGGAATTTTTTGGATCTCCTATGTATAGAATCATATCATCTGCAAATAGTGATATTTTGAGTTCTTCTTTTCCTATCCATATCTTTAATTTCTTTCATCTGTCTAATTGCTCTGGCTAGGGCTTCAAGAACTATGTTAAATAGAAGTGGTGAAAGAGGGCATCCCTGTCTTGTTCCAGTTTTTAGAGGGAATGCTTTCAATTTTTCTCCATTTAGGATGATGTTGGCCTGGGGCTTAGTATAGATGGCCTTTATGATGTTGAGGTATGTTCCTGTTATCCCTATTTTTTCTAGAATTTTGAACATGAAGGGATGTTGTATTTTGTCAAATGCTTTCTCTGCATCTATTAAGATGATCATATGTTTTTATCTTTGAGCCTGTTGATGTGATGAATTACATTTATTGATTTCCTTATAATGAACCAACCTTGCATCCCTGGAATGAAACCCACTTGATTGTGGTGCACTATCTTTTTGATGTGTTTTTGTATTCAATTTGCCAGAATTTTATTGAGAATTTTTGCATCTATATTCATTAGAGATATTGGCCTGAAGTTTTCTTTCTTTGATTTGCCTCTGTCTGGTTTTGCAATCAGGGTGATATTGGCCTCATAGAATGAGTCTGGGAGTGTTCCCTATTTTTTCTATTTCATGAAATAATTTAAGAAGTATTGGTGCTAGTTCTTCTTTAAAAGTCTTGTAGAACTCAGCTGTGTATCCATCTTGTCCTGGGCTTTTCTTTGTTGGTAAGTTTTTTATGGCATCCTCTATTTCTTTGCTTGAAATTGACCTATTTAAATTATGTATATCATCTTGATTTAGTTTGGGCATATTATAGGTCTCTTCAGCAGATGAATGAATAGGGAAACTTCGGTATATATACACAATGGAACACTACTCAGCACTAAAAGAGAATAAAATCATGGAATTTGCAGGTAAATGGATGGAGTTAGAGAAAATAATGCTAAGTGAAGTTATCCAATCCAAAAAGCCAAAGGTTGAATGATCTCTTTGATAGGAAGATGCAAACTTATAAAGGCAAGAGAGAGGGGATGAGAGGAATAAAAGAGCTTTAAATAGAACAAAGAGGGGAGAGGATGAGGAGGGGGCAAGGGGATAGGAATAATGGCAGACTGAGTTATCCATGATTACCCTAAATACATGAATGAAGACACAATTGTTGAAAAATACTTTATATAAAACCAGAAACTTGAAAAATTGTACTCTTTATATGTAATATAAAATGAAATGTACTCTGTAAATGTGTATAACAATTAGAATAATAAAAATTTTTAAAAAAACATGAATGGAGGTTAATTTTATGGATTTTGCTGTGTCCACATTTGTAGAGGTGAGCTGATGGATGTTCTTATTATGTTAATGTGGTATGGTATCTTAATTGATTTAAAAATCTATAACAACTTTGCATCCCTGAATAAACACAACTTGCTGATTTTGTGTTCTTCTTTTTATATATTGCTGCACTAGTTTCATACACACACATCTATTAAAAATGAGGCAGCTCAGGATTCCAGGTTCCTGGTCCACTTCTCCCTCCAGGGGAAGTCTTTTTCTGCTGTCATTTAAATAAAGCCTTCCATTTTCTACTCTATGCTTGCCTCAGCATGCTTCTTCAGCGTTATACTTCAGCGTTCCGGGGAGCAAGAACTCGTCATGGTAAACAGCGGTTTCATTTTGGTGGCCCGTACGGGGGATTCTACGCCGAGGTAAGCTCTTCTCACTGCACCCCACATCTGTCCGAGGTGCATCTTTCTCTTTTTCTTTCAAAGGAGAATGTGGGCACCTGTCAGCTACTTAAATGCAGTTAGTGCAGCTGCCACTCTTCAAGACTCGGGTGAGAGGTTTCTCAGTCTAGACAGTTTTCAATCACCTGTTCTGGACAGAACAGGCATGTTGGGTTCTGTCAAAGCTGCTTCCTACTTTCCTGTCCAGGCCCGGAGAGCATTTGGTGTGAGTACACAGCATCCCAAGTCCTGATTTACCTCAGATGTGTGGAGATGGAGGAAGGAGTTGGAACAACTTCGGAATTCAGGTCTGGGCTACAGTCAGACGTATTTCTAAGGTTTCTTCTCTTGAACCCTCTCTGGACAGCTCTAAGGGATATCTGGGTGATCGGTAGACAAATGACACTGAGGAAAAGCCCCAATTACAAATTGCCTCCGTGTGGGCCAGCACACCCTCCCCACCCCACATCCATTCCCTCCTGGATGCTCCCTTTGCATCACCAGTCAAAACACTAGCAATTCAAGCTGTAGGAATGAAAGAAAGACTTGGGATGATTAGTAAAAAGGTGTTTCCATCCAGGGGAAGTCTTTTTCTATTAAGAAAAAGAAAGTAGATTTCTCTTGTATGTATAGGTTGGTTTCATTCTGATGCTTAAAATGTGATGTATTCTCTGTAAGTGGCCAGGGGTTAGAATTCAATTTTTCCAGAAGTCCCTCCAATAGGAAACATTATATGCCTTACAACCTGTAGATTTCTCTCCTTCACCCCCAAGAGGTCCCTTTAGTCTATAGGGCAAAATAGATTAACAAGAAAATATGCGATTTTCTTTTGTTATGGGTTTTTTTTAGTGGCAAGGAGGAAAGCAGTAACACCCTTAAGTCTGAATCCTCCTGGGGTCTCTGGCACAGGGCAGACTAAGACCCCAGCACTTTGCCAAAGGAGGCCAGAAATAACTTTGGCAAAGCCAGGTAATGAGAGACGGATTTTCTGGACCATATGGAAGCTCAAATATAGAAGGATGTCCCTAATAGGAACAGTTCTCTCCAGCGCGGGTGCCTGAGTCCTGTGTTTTGTTTTTTTTTGTTGGTTTTTTTTTGTTGTTGTTGTTGTTGCTTTGTTTGTTTGTTTTTGTTTCTTTTCTTTTCTTTTCTCTTACTTAGATGGGAGCTTCTCTCTCCAATATTCCAGGTGCATCACTTACCTGCATATTGAAAAACTGGAATAAGTTTGACCCACAGACACTCAAGAAAAAGCTCCTAATTTTCTTCTGCCGTTAGGCCTGGCCTCAATACAAACTCCCTGATGGAGAATCCTGGCCACCAGAGGGAAGTATCAATTTCAATACAATTTTACAGATTTTGCAAAAGGGAAGAGAAATGGGGTGAGGTGCCATATGTTCAGGCTTTCTTTGCCCTAAAGGAAAATCCTCAATTGTGTCAGCAGTGTAAAGTAGACAGCTATAATCTCTGCCTTGAAGGGAGAAAATCCTAAGGACTCACCTGTTGAGAAGAAGGGATTAGGAGGACCCCCCCAAAAAATATTTATTCTCTGCTGATGTCCAGCAGCAGCCCTCATGTCCCCCATATCTTGGCCTCTCTCCATCTGTCCCAATGGACAGATCAAATATATTACCCCTCCAGGAGATGCCAGGAGGAGAATTTGGACCAATCAAAGTACATACCCCCTTCTCCCTTCAAGACTTAAGACAGATAAAAACTGACTTAGGGAGATTCTTGGAAGACCCAGATAAATATATTGAGATATTTCAAAACTTATGCCAGGTGTTTGACCTTACCTGGAAAGACATTATGCTACTATTCAACCAGACTTTAACTTCCAATGAGAAGGAAGCTGCTCTAAGAGTATCTGAACAATTTGGGGATGACTTACACCTTGCTCATGTCTCAGCTGTGCAGATTAGGAGCAAATCTAATTACCCATCAGGAGCACAGGCACTTGCCAGGAACAATCCTGACTGGGACCCAAATGATGAATAAGATGTTTGGAAAATTAGTCACTTTCAAATGCTAATTCTTGAGGCCCTCAGAAGAGTTAAGCAAAAGCCCATTAACTATTCTAAGATTTCAGAAATTACTCAGGGCCCACAGGAAAGTCCTGCTATTTTCACAGAGAAACTCAGGAATACAATGAGAAAACACACTCTGTAGAATCCACAGAGGGCCACCTACTTTTAAAGAACAAATTTATCATTCAGTTGGCCCAAGACATTTGGAGGAAGTTACAAAAATTGGCATATTGCCCTGACCAGTCTTTAGATGACATCCTCTGACTTGCTACTTCCGTATTTTATAATAGAGACCTGGAGGAAATGAAGGAGAAAGAACGCAGATACAGAAAAAGAACTGAAATGCTGGTATTAGCTCTTAAAGAAGTAAGCTCTCAGGGTGGAAAAGGAGGAATACAAAATGCTCCCCAATCCATGAAAGGGACTTGTTTCCATTGTGGAGAAGAAAGACATTTCAAATGGGATTGCCCACAAGCAAAATGACCACCACCAAAGCCCTGCCCTAAGTGTCAAGGCAACCACTGAAAGAGGTACTGTCCCCAGGGATGTAGGTCTTTGAGGCCAGACTATTCCACACAGGCCTGATGGGGCCCGGGGTCAATTCTGACTCCCATAACTCCCATCACCACGAGTGCACCCCGGGCATGCTTCTCCGTAGGGAGCCAAGAGGTCAACTTCCTCTTAGATACTGGTGCCAGTTATTCTGTACTCACTTCCTACTCTGGACTGCTTTCCTCTAAAGCCATGATGGTGCAAGGAGTGTCTGGAAGGCTTATAACCAGAAAGTTCACTCCTCCACTGAGTTGTGAGTGGGATGGAATAATGTTTTCTCATGCATTCCTGATAGTCCCAGAATGCCCTACCCCTCTATTGGGAAAGTACTTACTTTCAAAACTAGATGTCCTCTTCCAGTCAATAGTCATAGAAAAGCTCTTAAGGTTGCATTAGTTGGTCCATCCATAGTGTCCATTCTCTCAAGACAATTCCCATTGCAACATTCATTTGAGAAGCACTCTCGTCCCCCATCTTTTCAACTGATTCTCCCTTCTTTCCAATGATACTGCTGAGAGTGACATTTAAGCCATCTTCAATGGCACTGGTGTCCATGTAAATAAGGGTTATAGGGAGCTGAAGTTTGAGTGTTCAAGTCTTTGGTCACTGGTGTCAGAAAAAAGCCCAAAACTACAGGTATGAGGCCACTGAGTGGAAAAAAGATTGTTCAGGAAGGGAAAGGGGAAACTGGGAATCAAGGATATGAGGGCACAGTAAAGAAAAGGGGTGAAGAAGGAGGAGGGGTTGCAGAAGAAGGGGGCCAGGAGGAGGAAAGGGATTGAGGAATACAAAGGGAGGAAAAGAATATGAGTGAAGAAAAAGAGTGAAGAAGGGGGTGGAGGAGGAGAAAGGAGAAAGAAGAGAAGTACAAAAGTTGTAGATAATGGGAGGAGGAGGAAACAGGTGGAGAAAGAAGAAGAGAGAGAAGGAGGGAAAGGTGGAGGTGTAAAGAAAAAAGAGGAAGTATGTGGGTTGGAGGAAGAACAGAGGGGGTAGAGGAGGTGAGAAGGAGAAAGGGAGTGGAGGAGAAAGGAGTAAAGGATAGTAACAGTAAGGGGTGGAAGATTAGAAAGGAGATGAAGGTGTAAGAGGGAGTAGAGAGGAGTTAGAGGGGAAAAGAAGGACTAGGGGTTAGAGGAGGATGGGGGTGAAGGCAGAGTAGAAGGACATGGAGGAGAAAAATAATGGAGTACAAGTGAAGGAGGGGAGAAGAAAGGAGTGGTGGAGGAGGATGGGGGATGAAGGTGGTGGAGGGAGTGAAGGATGGGAGGTGAAGGATGTGGAGGAGGGGGTAGAGGAGGAAAAGAAGGAGAAATATTGTGGCACAGAGGAGGAGGGGGGGTGCAAAAGGAGGGGAGGAGGATCAGAAAGAGGAGGAAGAGGTGGAGGAAGGTTGTGGAGCAGGGGAGGAGGAGATGTACAGGAGGGAGGGGTAGAAAAGAAGAGGTGGAGGATGTGGGTTAAAGGAGGAAGAGAAGGAGGAAGGTTGTGGAGAAGGGGGTAAAGGAGAAAAAGGAGAAGAATGGTTGTGGAGTAGGGGAGGAGGAAGGGTGGATGAGGAGGAAGGGAGGAGGGGTAGAAAGGAGAGGTGGAGGAGGGGTAGAGGAGGTAGAGGAGGAGGAAAGTTGTAGAGAAGGGGGAACTGGGGTGGAGAAGGAAGAGGAGGAAGGGTGGAGAAAGAAAGGAGAACGAGGGGTGGAGGTGGAGGGGAGGAGAAACGTTGTGGAGAAGAGGGGAGAGGAGGAGGAAGAAGAGAAAGGTTGTGGAGAAGGGGAAGGAGGGGTAAAGGAGGAAGAGGAGGAAGAAGGTTGTGGAGAAGGAGGAGGAGAAGTGGGGAAAAGGAAGTGGGTAAGGAGGAAGAAGTGGATGGAGATAGTAAGAGGAAGGATGTGGAAGAGGGGTGGAGGTGGATGGAAGGGGGAGGAGAAAGGAACTGTAGGATGAGAGAGGGTGCCCGTTGAGGAAGGAGTATGGAAGAGTTAGAGGGGTGAAGGCAGAGGGGGAGGGATTAGAGAAAGAGGTTGGAGGAGAAGGAGATGGAGGAGTAGGGGGTGGAAGCAGACAAAAAAAGATGGAAGAGGAGAAGGAGAAGGGGGGGTGAAAGACCTGGGTCACCTAGTGGGGAGGTGCTCCTGGATGCTACCTTTGAGGATCTGAAATGTATATATATATATATATATATATATATATATATATATATATATATATATATATATATATATATATAGTTTTAATCTTCACCAAGACAGATATAATTTATATGCAAAGAAATATACTAGGTGTTCCAGGTGCAGTGGTGCATGTCTATAATCCCAGCAGCTCAGGAGGCTGAGGCAGGAGGATTGACATTCTAAAACCAGTCTCAGCAAAAAGCAAAGTGCTAAGCAATTCAGCAAGACCTTGTCTCTAAATAAAATATAAAATGGGCTACAGATGTGGCTCAGTGGTTGAATGGCCTTTAGTTCAATCCCAGTGCTAAGTACACACACACACACAAACACACACACACACACACACACACACACACACACACACACACACACACACACTAAGTAGTACACTGAAGAGAAAAATTCAGGGATACTTTAGTATTGAAAATGTGTTTTTCCAGCTGGGCACGGTGGCACATGCCTGTAAACCCAGAACTTGGGAGGCTGAGGCAGGAGGATTGCAACTTCAAAGCCAGCCTCAACAATGGTGAGGCACTCAGCAACTCAGTGAGATCCTGTCTCTAATAAAATACAAAAAAGGGCTGGGGATGTGGCCCAGTGGTCGAGTGCCCCTGAGTTCAATTCCCAGTACCCACCTCACCCCCCCCAAAAAATGTGTTTTTCCTGGGAGCTTCACTATCACAGGGTAAAATTATTGAATCTAGAATTTCACTAGGCTGCTTAGAACAAACACCATTGCTTTTAGTCAGGAGAGAGCCTTCAGTGGTCAGGTAAAGGAAGGACTAGGACCACTAGAATTTTGTGGCCCTTCATCTACTTCAACTAATTACAGCTTGTCATGAAATGTAATTGTAGGTTTCAATATTTTCTAGAAAAAATGCTCCATTCAATTATTTTTTTTTTTCAAACTTTCTTTCAGGTCCATGCATGGCAGCTGATGGAGGACCTCACCTGATCGAGTCTCAGGGGAGGGAGTACCACCATCTTGCACTCAAATGGCATTCTCATCTGGAATGCCACTGTGCCTTTTCAATGCTGCAGTGTCCACTCCAGAAGAATCCTCTGACACACAAACACAGAGTAGGATCCTGTGCCATGGCACACCAAAGCCTGTGGACAGCCAATGGCAAGATCAGCACCAAACATCATTATTTATGCTCTTTTTGATAGGCCCAAATAGTGTGGAAATATTTGGTGGACTGGGTTTTTAGTTTGTTTGTTTTGTTTTTTTACACTCCAAACAATGAATTGATACTTTTGTTACATTCTTATGAAAGACTTTATATAACTGGAGATACAGCCACACACATGGGTCACCACTTTTCCTCAGGGAATATAACCACAGTCATTCTTCTATCCAGTTGTTTTATACCAAGATATATTAAAGAATCTTGTTAAAATTGTTCAACTAAACATGCCTATTGGAATCATAGTCAGTATCATTTTAAGTGGAATTTTAAAAACAGTGTCCTAGTTCAGAGCCCACTCATCCCTCATGCTCCTTCACTCAGGAAGCAGTTCAGCATGGGGGATGTCACTTGGACAGACACTCACAAAGTCAATTTCAGATGCATGGTTATAGGATTTTAGATCTGATTACATGGTTGAAGTCATAATTTTAATGTAATAAAGTGAGTAATAATGGACAAAGATTTGAAGTGTCATAGGGCAAATCTTGGTGATCCAACCCTTATTTTCAAAAGCATCCTGATGGCTCAGATACAAAAGTGTGTCCTCAGGAAAACCACTGAATTTCCTCAATCAAATCATAAACCTAGTTTTTCTTTTTCAGTATTAACTTCATCAGCACAAAGTAACTGGGACAAATGATGATTATGAGGCAGGTATTCTCAAGACTGTATATCCCCTCTGGCTATGGTCCAACCTAAGTTAGAGCATAGACCATTTCTGACAATAAAGAGATTGATTCAGACCTGCACTGTGGCTGGCTGTATCACTACTACCTCTCAAGCTTCCCTTCCTCATCAATTCATCCCCACCAGTGTGAAATGGAACATTCCTGTTATTAACCAGCACAGGAGACTGAGGGAGGGAAACCAGGACATCCACATTTAAAGAAGGTATCTGGGGAAGGCGTGTACACATCTCAACCCTCTGTGGCCCTGGAATAGAGGGGTCATTTCTGCCCTCCATCAATGCTCCTGTCTCACCAGGTGGGACCTAGCAGGAAATGCCACAGGCATTCTTCCTTCAAGGCAGGGCCTATCTCCAGGTCCTTTCCACTAGGAAAGTTTTGTCAAACTGAAACACAATCTCACAAACCACGGAAGACAAGCAAGTTACTTGAGCCAATATTGAGGATGAAAACATGAGAAAACAGGAATTTCAGTTGTCCAGAATTTGTCCTGAGATGGCCTCCACAGGGTCTGTGTGTCTCCCTTTTTTTCACAGGAGCAGCCTCCAGAACTCAGCCTTCTCATGGGAAGAAGATGTGCCATGTCTGTCATTCTGTCATTGGTTCTGCACCCACCATCCTCGTGGCACCCCACACTTCTGTGGAGACATGAGGCCCTATGCCAGGTCCCAAAGTCAGCTTGTGTTTTAAGTTAACCTGGAATGTCTCATCTTGGTAAGAATGGGAAAAAATGCTTTCATATCCAGGGGAGACCATGAGGGCAGGTCATGTAACATTCTGTGGAGTTTACCAGCTTTTTTGTCTACTGGACTGTGTTCTGGCTTCTACATTAGAAAAACAAAATTCAAACCAGGTTAACTTAATTCCAAACCCTAATTAATCACCAAGGACTCCCTATACAATTAAATACTTCATTTGTCTTCCTTATGGACACACCTTTTAAGTGTTCCTTGTGTAACCCCTTGCTAGACCCCTGAATCACTAGCAGGTTGGTTCTATGTCATTTGTGAATTGCTATTAGTTAAAATAACCAGGCATGGAAAACCTGGGGAGTCCACAAGCTCACTGCTTTCTCATTATATATAGAAATGTCACAAAGGTGTCTCCCAAATCTCAGCTATAAATCTTTTTATGAGTTCGGAAGTTACATGGATATTTTAAATTCAGTTATACCAAAAAGTTGATTTGGAACTCAATGTCAGTCAGTCTGGGCCTGAGAGAATCTGGACTATGCAAAGCAGAAGATCTCAAATAAGTAAGGTCTAGGAAGACAGAAACCATTATATATATACATAAACATTTATATATATATAAACATTATTATATATATACATAAACATTATATATATACATAAACATTCATACGTATGAATGCAAGAATTCTACAACTTCTCCATTGTGGGACCTGTGCATTTCCAGGAAATGAAGTCAGTCTTACTAAAGATCACATAGAATTATAGTGTCAAGATTGGAGATATTTTAACCTAAAAATGTTCTAAATCTGTAGAATGCATTGGAGAAAATAGATAACAAATGCCTCAAAATGAATGAGGTGCATTTTTGTTCTAATAAAAGACTAGAAAATGTCATCTCTGTCTTAAAAAAAAACTACTGAAAAAGGTGAGAAGACTACTCCTACACACACACACACACACACACACACACACACACACCATTTTTCTTTTAACACACACATATACTTATTATTGAGATGGCTGCAGAAATTAAGAGGGCCACCTCAGACATTTTAAAATCAAAATTTTAGGCTCCAAATTAAAGAACTCTCTGTTTTGAGAAGCTACCTCCACTGTAAGTCACCAAAGCATTTGAAGATAAACAGTCTACTCTCTTGCCAGCCTTATGAGAGATCTGAGTTTTTACTAGACTGCTCCCCTTCTAAAGAGTATGTCTCTGGCTACAGTTTCTAAAACGTCCCAAATTCCCCATTAATAAAAGTAATAGCTGATTGTTTGCTGCTTTCCTGTATTCTATCATGAGCCCTCTCTTCTCTAACCCCTGGTAACAATGTGCTCTGCTAATACTGTTGACATTTCTTATTCTATTTCTGCTACACTACAAACTTCTATTTGGAAACAAGAAAGTGTGAAAGAACAAATTAGCATCTTACTAGAAGGCAGTATTACAAATACCCATGATGAGTCCAAGCATACAAAGTACTCAGCAAAACCATGATAATTACCATGATTTTATTAATGGAGTTCAAGTTGAGGAAAAACCACATAAGTCTTTTCTCATCAGCAATACTATTATTACCTGTTATAGAGGTCATCATGCTGAGGTATATTCCCATTAACTTTGCTATAATAATACCTCTGACATATGGGTCACAATAGTAGTGGTCCACTAAGTGGTTTTCCTGAAATTGTGTCATGGGAGTCTTAGGCCGGATGCCTTATTCTGGAGTCCTAACAAATTACACTTGGCCATAATTACCAAAACCAAACAGAAAATGTGATTGTGCAAAGAAGGAAAGACTACTAATCACCATGGTCACAATGGGAAATCAAAGGGAAATCAGCATCTCAGCTCTATCCTCTAGTTGCTGACATGAGCTTCAAGTGTCTAGGAATGACTGGGGCATGGTCAAGAGGTCTGCACACTTAATCAGTCATGGATCACCTCTCAGTACTGCTTCTGTGAGGAGGCTGCCTCTAGAGAATTTGTTAATGCTTGAGAGGAAATCACTCCTTGATTCTCAGGATGCTTGTCTATCAGACCTGTGATCCAGGAAAAGGCAATTAAGTCTGCATGAGAAGATAGCTTCTGCTTAGGGGGGCAGTAGCACTGTTGGTTATCTGCCTACATTCCATCATTCTTAGAAGTTGTATGACAAAAACTTAAAATCCATAGAGGCCACTGCAGGGGTCTGAAATGGGATATCACAATTTTGTCCCATCTTCAGGGGAAGAGAAAGATTGGCTAAAATTGGGGTTGATAAACCTTGCATAGCTAGGTTCTGGTGAACACTCCTTAAATTATTAGCATGCCTATATGCAGAACTAAACAGAAATCTGACCTAGGGTTTACAGTAACAAAGGAAAAAGATACAAAATGAAGGTAGATATGCCAAGCTTTATCCTGCTCAGTTACCCACAGGACATCTTTAGGCAAAAGTAAAGGGTTATGGCTTTTAGCCAAGCAGTCCCTCTTACTTTGTCTATCTCAAACTAGTAAAAATCAATGGTACTTCATTGAACATGTATCCAGTGGGTGACCTTTGACAGCAGGGTGTCCAAAGCACACCCTAGATCATGCTAATGCTGCCATTTCTTGAACAAACTCCTATAAAGAACAGGATAACAACAAACCACAATAACCTCAACTTCCCCATCCTCCAGAGGCAGAGTGAAGGCTGTTCCAATCTTCTCACATCTGAACTCTGCCTGAACAAGTTCTCTCTCATTTTCAAGGCTCATTGTTCTAGGGATTGGTCCACTGTGTGGCAGGCAACATGGGCCTCACTCTTTAACAAAGTTAAAAAACAAAAGATAGTTGGATGCTGTGGCCCACACCTATAATCCCAGCAGCTCAGGAGGCTGAGGCAGAAGGATCATGATTTCACATCCAGCCTCAGCAAAAGTGAAGGCTAAGCAACTAGTGAGACCCTTTCTCTAAATAAAATATAATATAGGACTGGGGATGTAGCTCATGTAACTCATGTGGTCAAGTGCCCATTAGTTCTATCCCTGGTACAAAAAAAAAATGATTGAAAAGTCAATGATTTATGGAAATGAGATTTCAAAAAGTACTATATTCAGCATATTTTGAGACACTTTTGTTTAAAAAAATGATGTCTATATGGGAAATTTCCATTTATAGAGCATACCTCTTAGCAACAGGATGGGAAAGATGATGGGATCACTAAAGAATGGAAAATGTATCAATTTAGATGTGCATAAAAAAACTTATGTCTGCTTAAGAAACATTTCTTTGTTATCTTGCATATATATGTATATATACATATATACACACATGTGTGCATGCACGCACACACACACACACACAGAGAGAGAGAGAGAGAGAGAGAGAGAGAGAGTTGTAGATGAAAACAACACTTTTTATCTTATTTATTCACTTTTATGTGGTGCTGAGAATGCAAACCAGGGCCTCACACATGCTAGGCAAGCTCTACCACTGAGCCACAACCCCAGCCCCTCATCTTTTCTTAGTAAGTCTTTACCTATACACATCTTTATTTGCTAGGAAAAATGATGGTATTTGACAATGCTTCAATTGAAGCACAAGCTCTTAGTTTTTTAAATGTCAATTTTCTACCCTGCCTTTTCTAGGACCTGATAGCTATCATGCCTACAATGTAAACTCGGAGGAGTTGTCTCAGAAAAAAGAGAGAGGAGGAGGAAAATTATTAATATTAGATTTCTTTTGTGTTGTTTACAGAAAATGTGTTACTCTCTTGTTCATTGTTGTCTTAGCATGATGTCTGCCCTATGTGTGCCTAGATGGTAAGATTTCCCTTGGTATAGTTGGTTAAATGTTAATAACAATTATAAACAATGGTTTCAATTAACTATAAATTATGACATTATATCCTCATATCAATAATGTTTTGTTACAAATATTTTTTATTAACTCAAACTCCTACTTTACTGGAACAAAAATTTAAACTTTGAAAGATCCAAATTTTACATTAACCCAAGGTAATAATTCTCTCATTATTACATTTTTTTTTTAAATCCAGGTTTGAACTTGGCAATACCACATTTTAAATCTACTACTTTAATTAGCTTTTATGTGGCCATGATCAAAAGATCTAACAGCAATTTTAGAGCAGGTAGTTTATTTGCTGCTCATAGCTTCAGGAGTCTCAGTCCATAGACCGCTAACTCCCTTGATCTGGGCCCAATGTGAGACTGAACACCATCTCAGAAGGGCATGGAGAAGGAAAGCAGCTCAGGATATAGCAATCAGGAAGCAGAAAGAGAGGACTGTTTTCACTGAGGACAAAATATAAACCAAAAAGCCATGCCCCCGCTACCTATCTCCTCCAACCACACCCTACCTGCTTAGTTGCCACCAAATTTATTCATTAAAGTGGATTAATGTGCTGGTAAGGTGAAAATGCTCATCACTTCATCATTTCACCTCTAAAAGTTTTTCCAATGTCACACATGTGCTTATGTGGGACACTTCAAATCTAAATCACATCTAGAGAAAAAAAAAACTATAATTTGGTCAGTTTCTGCATAATTGTGAACAAAATATCCAACAAAAACTACAAAAAGGAGAATAGGTTGATTTGTGGCTCATTGTTTCAGAGGTCTAAGTCCGTAGATGACTGACTGCCATGCTCTGGGCTCAAAGTGAGATGGCATAATTGGGTGGAAAAGCCAATTATGAATTAAAGAAGGAGGGTGGGGTGTTGCAGAAAGAATAATGCTTCCAGGACATGCTCCCAATGACCCATCATATCTACCCATGCCCTACCTATCTTCTTTTACCACCCAGTCAGTCCATCTAAACTAGAATGGACTGATAAGATTACAGCTCTCATATTATAATTATTTCACATCTGGATCTTTCTGCATTAATGGCAATATTGGGGGGACACCACAGATCCAAACCATAAAATATCCCCTATGGAAATGCCTTTATTTCATAAACCAAAAGTTCCTAGCAAAAACTAACTTTCTTCCTATTTAAAGGAAAAAGGAAGTATGTTAAAATAGGTCTAGTCTATGGCATAACAGTTTTATCATTATTCCTGGACACAATGTTAGGACAAATTTTATATAACAAATATAATGGTCAATTTATTGTAGCTGAAACTGTTTCCCACTGCAACAAACCTGTCCCGACATCCACTCCTTGTCCCCCACTCCCAAAGTCTAGACCATAACCCTACCAATCACCAATGTGAAGTACTATTTACAGGACACATTGGTGGATTCAAAATTCCAGATGGTGGGACTGCAAAATGGTGCAACCGCTATGGAAAGCAGTATGGAGATTTCTTGGGAAAATGGGAATGGAACCACCCTATGACCCAGCCATCCCACTCCTGGGTCTATTCCCAAAAGACTTAAAAACAGCATATTACAGTGACACAGCCACTTCAATGTTTATAGCAGCACAATTCACAATAGCTAGGTTATGGAACCAACCTAGATGCCCCTCAGTAGATGAGTGGATAAAGAAAATATGGTATATATACAAAATGGAATTTTACTCAGCAATAAGAGAGAATAAAATAATGGCATTTGCAGGTAAATGGATGAAGTTGGAGAATATAATGCTAAGTGAAATTAGTCAATCTCAAAAATCCAAGTACCGAATGTTTTCTCTGATATAAGAAGGCTGGTTCACAGTGTTGTTGGAAGGGGGTACATAGGATCAGAGGAACACTAGAATGGTCAACGGAAAGGGAGGGGAGGGAGGGAGTAAGGGGGGGTTGGAAAAAAATTGGTGGTTGAATGAGATGGATATCATTATCCTAAATGCATGATTGAAGATCTGAATGGTACTTATATACTTTGTATACAAGCAGTTGTATGTAAAAAGATACTATACTTGTGCATGATAAATAAGTAAATAAATAATAAAAAAAATTAAAAAAAAATTCCAGATGATGTAAACTATCATCATATGCAGAAAATGCTTGTGAGCACTATGACATATTCAGACTTCTAACTACCTCACAGTCACTTCTACTATATTGACTGTCATATAAGATTCCCAAAGATTTTGAATCTAATCTTACAAAAAATATACATATAAAGAGAATAAGAGTTACAATATTTTGCATGTTTTTAAAAAGATGAATTTTTCTTAGAACTAGCTATTGCACATGACTGTATGAACATGGACTCAAATTGGCAAGGGAAAAAAATCGAACCAATAGATAATAAATTATCTTAAATTCTTCAAACATCAAATAAAATAATTCATCAAATACAGATGGCTGTATATGTAGGTGACTGTATATATAGGGGCAAACCATTGTCAGTTTGATTAGAGTATGATAATATACAAAGAGGATTTGGGGGTTGGTTTGGATGCCTAACCACTCATTCACCACTTTTTTTTCACAATATAATCTTGATCATTGGAACTTTGGGTACATTATGCCTATTTTATGTTTCAGGGAAACGCTGGCAGATACGGAGGATGGAAATGACTAAAACTGAGAATGAGCTCACAATGGCTAGTATCACTAACATTATCCAGAGGATTGCTTCCTTGAAGGCCTTACAACTACTTCCCTTTCCCGAAGACTACATTCCTTTCTCTCAGATTTTTTATCAAGTGCTATGAATGAGACTTTCAAGCTCTGAATGCACACTGTGGTGCTTAGCCCAAAGGGGCCATTGTGAAGATGAACTTCTCTAAAGCTGCATATATATTTAAAATCCTTCAGACTGAAAGACCTTGAAAGATTAGACCCTCATGACAGTGGGGAAAGGAAATATAACATATCAAGAACCATAATTATTTTTGGTTATCTTACAGCCTTTAAAATCTGTGTATTTTCAGCTTTTATATCTGATCTAACATCCCTGTGACATTATTATGAAAATGTATCACAAACTTTAGCCAACCTCTTCCCTACATTAATTTTTTTAATTTTTATTCTAAGTTATATATGACCGCAGAATACATTACAATTCATAATACAAATATACAGCACATTTTTACATATTTCTAGTTGTATACAAAGTATATTCACACCATTCATGTCTTCATACATGCACTTAGAGTAATTATGTCCATCTTATTCCAGTCTTTTTTTTTTCTTTTACCCCCTTGCCACCTCCCTTACCCTCCCTCCCCATTGTCCTTTCTAGAGTTCATCTAATCCTGCTGTGCTTCCTGCCCCAACCCCACTATGAATCAGCCTCCTCATATCACAGAAAACATTCAGCATTTGGATTTTTGGGATTGGCTATCTTCACTTAGCATTATATTCTCTAAATCCATCCATTTACCTGCAAATGCCATGATTTTATTCTCTTTTATTGCTGAATAATATTCCATTGTGTATATATACCACAATTTCTTTATCCATTCATCTACTGAAGGGCATCAAGTTTGATTCCATACTTTAGCAATTGTGAATTGTGCTGCAATAAACATTGATGTGGCTGTGTCCCTACAGTATGCTGTTTTAAAGTCCTTTGGTTATAGACCAAGGAGTGGGATAGCTGGATCAAAAGATGGTTCCATTCCAAGTTTTCCAAGGAATCTCCATACTGCTTTCCATATTGGCTGCACTATTTTGCAGTCCTACCAGCAAGGTATGAATGTGCCCTTTCCCCCACATCCTCTCCAACACTTATTGTTGTTTTAGAGTGAGATTACATCTTAAGAGTAGTTTTGATTTGCATTTTTCTAATTGCAAAAGATGTTGAATTTTTTAATATATTTGTTGATTGATTGTATACCATCTTCTGAGAAGTGTCTGTTCAGTTCCTTTACCCATTTATTGATTGGGTTATTGTATTGTTTTGGTGTTTAGCTTTTTGAGTTCTTTATATACCCTAGAGATTAGTGCTCTATCTGATGTGGAAATAGTAAAAATTTGTTCCCAAGCTGTAGGCTCACTATTCACCTCACTGATTTTTTTTTTTTTTTTTTTTTTTTTTGGTGTAAAGAAGCTTTTTAGTTTGAATCCATCCCATTCATTAATTCTATTTAATTCTTGTGCTACAGGTGTCTTATTAAGGAAGTAGGGACCTAATCTGATATGATGGAGATTAGGGCCTACTTTTTCTTCTATTAGACACATGGTATCTGGTTTAATTTCTAAGTCCCTGATCCACTTTAAGTTTTGTGCATGGTGAGAGATAGGGGTTTATTTTCATTTTGTTGCATACAGATTTCCAGTTTTCCCAGCACCATTTGTTGAAGAGGTTATCTGAAGGAGACCCAATTAGGGAGATGGCTATTGCGGTCAGCTGGAAGCCATAAGTTCCACCTGATAATAAGTATGTATGTGATGCACCTGTAAATGCACGTGAGGCACCTGCAAAGCTAAAGGTATATAACCGGGTGAAAGCGGTCGGAGTCAGGAGAAGAATGAATTCATTCAGTCAGTCATGCAGTCGCTCGGTTGGAAGAAGAGTTTGGGTCGGAGGAGAAGAAAAGAATCAGAGCAGCCAGAACATAGGCAGAGCGGTTACAGAAGAGAAACCAGATAGAAGAAGTAATTGCTGGTCAGAGTCAGGCCGAGGCTCCCGAGGAAGAAAGAAGAAAGAAGCTCTAAAAGCTAAGCTCTCTCTCTCTCTAAAGAAGACATCTCTCTCTTTCAAGCTCTCTCTCTTTCTCTCTAAGCTCTAAGAAGATGAAGAAGAAAAAGCTCTATCTTTCTCTCTAAGCTCTAAGAAGAAGAAGAAGAAGAAGCTATCTCTAATCTCTCTAAGCTCTCTCTAAGAAAGTAGAAGTAAAAGTAGTAGTATCTTTACTCTGCCTCCGAGAGTTTTCCTCCCGCAGCGTTGTGGCTGGCCACGACAGGCAGCTTACAGTTATCTTTTCTCCAATGTATGTTTTTGGCATCTTTGTTTAATTTAAGATAACTATAATTATGTGGGTTAGTCTCTGTGTGCTCTATTCTGTACCATTGGTCTACCAGTCTATTTTGGTGCTAATACCATGCTGTTTTTGTTACTATTTCTCTGTAGTATAATTTAAGTTCTGGTGTAGTGACTCCACCTGCTTCATTCTTCTTAATAGGGATTGCTTTAGCTATTCTGGTTCTCTTATTTTTCCAGGTGAATTTCTATTTCTATGAGGAATGTCATTGGGATTTTGATTAGAAATGCATTAAATCTGTATAATGCTTTGGTAATATAGTCATTTTGACTATATTAATTCTGCCTATCCAAGAACAGTGAAGGTCTTTCCATCTTAGGTCTTCTTTAATTTTTTTCTTTAGTGTTGTGTAGTTTTCATTGTAGAGGTCTTTCAACTCTTTTGTTGGGTTGATTCCCAGGGTTTTGTTTTGTTTTGTTTTGTTTTTGTTTTTGTTTTGGGGATATTCTAAATGGGGTAGTTTTTCTCATTTCCATTTCAGAGGATTTTTTACTGATGTACATAAATGCCTTTGATTTATGGGTGTTGATTTTGTATCCTACTACTTTGCTGAATTCATTTACTAGTTCTAGAAGTTTTCTGGTGAAATTTTTTGGATCTTTTGGGTATAGAATCATATCATCGGCAAATAGTGCTAATTTGATTTTTTCTTTTCCTATCAGTATCCCTTTAATTTGTTTCATCTAATTACTCTGGCCAGTGTTTCAAGTACTACGTTAAATAAAAGTGGTGTAAGAGGTCATCTATATCTTGTTCCAGTTTCTATTGAGAATGCTTTCAATTTTTCTCCATTTAGAATGATGTTGCCTAGGGCTTAGCATAGATACCTTTTACAATGTTGAGATATGTTCCTTCTATTTCTAGTTTTTCTAGTGTTTTGAAAATGAAGGGGTTGTGTATTTTGTTAAATGCTTTTTCTACATCTATTGAGATGATCGTATGATTCTTATATTTAAATATATTGATGTGATGAATTATATTTGTTGATTTCTGTATGTTGAAACAACCTTTCATCCCTAAGATAAACCCAACTTTATCATAGAGCACTATATTTTTTTTATTTTTTTATTCAAACTTGTTGTATTTATAATAGTAGTATGCATTATAATTCATAATAAACATATAGAGCATCTTTTCACAAAACACTGTTTGTATACAATGTATATTCATACCATTCAAATCTTCAATCATGCATTCAGGATAATGTAAGCTGCCTGGTACCGAAACCCGGGAAAAACTCTCGGAGGCAGAGTAGAGCTTTTACTACTTTTACTTCTACTTTCTTAGAGCTTAGAGAGGGAAAGAAAGATTTTTAGAGAGAAAGATTAAAGCGAGCTTAGAGCTTCTTTCTTCTCTCTTCTTTCTTCCTTCTTCTTTCTTCTGTCTTCTGTCTTCCTCAGGAGCCTCGGCCTAACTCTGACCAGTCATTACTTCTTCTATCTGGTTTCTCTTCTGTCTTCCATCTGGTTTCTCTTCTGTAACCGCTCTGCCTTCGTTCTGGCCGCTCTGATTCTTCTGACCGACCGAGTGACTGCCCGGCTGACTGAATTCTCCGTTCTCCTAACTCGGACCGCTTTCACCCGGTTATATACCTTCAGCTTTGCGGGTGCCTACAGGTGCGTCACATACATATCAGGTGGAACTTATGGCTTCCAGCTAGCTGCAACAGCCCTTCCTAATTAGGGCTCCTTCATATTCCTTCCCTTTAGTTTAAAAAGGTGCTTTAATTCTATTTTCTCTATTTTATTTTCTCTATTTTCTTTTATTTTCTTGTCCCTACCTAGCTTTTCACCTTTTGTTTTTAAAAGGGTGGATATTTGAGCCCTTTTTGAGAAGGTGCTGCGGCTTTAAGGAAGCCTACTGCTGAGGAGCAGCTAACGCACCTAGTTAAGCACAATTGCATAAGCGGCTTTGACTTTTTTTTTCCTCTTCTTTATTTTTCTTTATGGCTTTCTTGCCAAAGCTCAATGGCTTTTTTTTCTGCATGGTTTTTACCATGCTGTTTAATTCTCTATTTTCTTTTAAGCTCATGGCTTTTTTTCTTTATGGCTTTTTGCTAAAGCTCAAGGCTTTTTCTCTGTATAGCTTTTCTGGCTTCTTTATTTTTTATGGCTTTTGGCCGGCTACTCTGCTTCGGCTTTTCGCTGGCTACTCGGCTTCAGCTTTTCGCTGGCTACTCGGCTTCGGCTTTTGGCCGGCTACTCTGCTTTGGCTTTTGGCCGGCTCGCTTCGGCTTTTCGCTGGCTACTCTGCTTCAGCTTAATTCTTAACTGGCCTCAACTGAGTCAGAGGCTATGCTCTCTTGTTTCTACTCTTTTTGCTGGTCTCAACTGAGTCTGAGGCTATGCTTTTTCGTTGCTCTTATTTCTTAGCTTTTCTTCTCTGCCTGCCGAGCCCCGGACGGACCACCATTTGTACCTTTCTGGTACCGAAAACCGGGAGGAAAAACTCTCGGAGGCAGAGTAGAGCTTTTACTACTTTTACTTCTACTTTCTTAGAGCTTAGAGAGGGAAAGAAAGATTTTTAGAGAGAAAGATTAAAGCGAGCTTAGAGCTTCTTTCTTCTCTCTTCTTTCTTCCTTCTTCTTTCTTCTGTCTTCTGTCTTCCTCAGGAGCCTCGGCCTAACTCTGACCAGTCATTACTTCTTCTATCTGGTTTCTCTTCTGTCTTCTATCTGGTTTCTCTTCTGTAACCGCTCTGCCTTCGTTCTGGCCGCTCTGATTCTTCTGACCGACCGAGTGACTGCCCGGCTGACTGAATTCTCCGTTCTCCTAACTCGGACCGCTTTCACCCGGTTATATACCTTCAGGTTTGCGGGTGCCTACAGGTGCGTCACATACATAACAGGTGGAACTTATGGCTTCCAGCTAGCTGCAACAGCCCTTCCTAATTAGGGCTCCTTCAGGATAATGACATCCATATTATTCAACTGCCTTTTCTTTTTTCCCCTCCATCACCCCTTGCTCCCTTCCTTGCCCTCCCTCTCCTTTGACCTTTCTAGCATTCCTCTAATCCTCCTATGTACCCCGACCAACACCACTGTGAATCAGCCTTCTTATATCAGAGAAAACATTCGGTATTTGGATTTTTGAGATTGACTAACTTCACTTAGCATTATATTCTCCAACTTCATCCATTTACCTGCAAATGCCATTATTTTATTTTATTTTATTGCTGAGTAAAATTTCATTGTGAATATGTACCACATTTTCTTTATCCTTTTATCTACTGAGGGACATCTAGGTTGGTTCCACAATCTAGCTATTGTGAATTGTGTTGCTATAAACAATAAAGTGGCTGTGTCATTGTAATATGCTGTTTTTAAGTCCTTTGGGAATAGACCCAGGAGTGGGATGACTGGAACATAGGGTGTATGGTTCCATTCCCAATTTTCCAAGAAATCTCCATACTGCCTTCCATAACAGTTGCACCAATTTGCAGTCCCACCATCAATGTATGAGTATGCCTTTTTCCCCATATCCTCTCCAACATTTATTGTTGTTTGTGTTCTTAGTAGCTGCCATTCTGACTGGAGTAAAATGAAATCATAGAGTAGTTTTGATTAGCATTTCTCTAATTGCCAGCGATGTTGAGCATTTTTGCACGTATTTGTTGATTAATTGTTTATCTTCTGAGAAGTGTCTTTTCAATTGCTTAGCCCATTTATTAATTGGGTTATTTGTTTTTTTTGGAGTTAAGTTTTATGAGTTCTTTATATATTCTAGAAATTAGTGCTCTATCTGATGTGCATGTATTAAATATTTGTTCCCAAATAGTTGGCTCTCTATTCACCTCACTGATTGTTTCTTTTGCTGAGAAGAAGCTTTTTAGTTTGAATCTATCCCATTCATTGATTCTTGATATTAACTCTTGCACTGCAGGATTATTATTAAGGAACTTGGGGCCTAATTCGACATGTTGGAAATTGGAGCTTACTTTTTCTTCTATTAGGCATACTGTCTCTGGTCTAATTCCTAGGTCCTTGATCCACGTTGAAACGAATTTTGTGCATGGTGAGAGATAAATGTTTAATTTTATTTTGTTGTATATGGATTTCCAGTTTTCCCAGCACCATTTGTTGAAGAGGCTATCTTTTATCCACTGTACATTTTTTGGCGCCTTTGTCTAATATAAGATAGCTGAAATTATATGTATTAGTCTCTGTGTCCTCAATTCTGTACCATTGGTCTACCAGTCTGATTTGGTGCCAATACCATGCTGTTTTTGTTACTATTGCTCTATAGTATAATTTAAAGTCTGGTATGGTGATGCCACCTGCTTCACTTTTCTTGCTAAGGATTGTTTTACCTATTCTGGGTCTCTTATTTTTCCAGATGAATTTCATTACTGCTTTTTTTTTATTTCTTTGAGGAATGTCATTGGGCTTTTGATTGGAATTGCATTAAATCTGTATAATGCTTTTGGTAGTATGGACATTTTGACAATATTATTTCTACCTATCCAAGAACAAGGTAGGTCTTTCCATTTTCTGAGATCTTCTATAATTTCTTTTTTTAGTGTTCTATAGTTTTCGTTATAGAATTCCTTCACCTCTTTCGTTAATTCCCAGATTTTTTTATGCTATTGTAAATGGGGTAGTTTTCATCATTTCCCCTTAAGAGGATTTGTCGCTGATGTACAAAAATGCCTTTGACTTATGGGTATTGATTTTGTATTCTGCTACTTTGCCGAATTCATTTACTAGTTGTAAAAGTTTTCTGGTAGAGTTTTTTGGGTCTTCTAGTTATATTATCTTATCAGCAAATAGTGCTAATTTGAGCTCTTCTTTTCCTATATGAATCCCTTTAATTTCTTTCATCTGTTGAATTGCTCTAGCCAGAGTTTCAAGTACTATGTTAAATAGCAGTGGTGAAAGAAGGCATCCCTCTCTTCTTCCAGTTTTTAGAGGGAATGCTTTCAATTTTTTTTCTTTAAGATAATGTTAACCTGGGGTTTTGCATAAATAGCTTTAATGATGTTGAGATATGTTCCTGTTATTCCTAGTTTTTCTAGTGTTTTGAACAAAAAGCAGTGTTTTATTTTGTCAAATGCTTTTTCTGCATCTATTGAGATGATCATATGGTTCTTATCTTTAAGTCTATTGATGTGATGAATTATGTTTATTGATTTCCAAATGTTGAACAAAACTTGCATCCCTGGGATAAACCCCACTTGATTGTGGTGCATTATCTTTTTGATATGTTTTTGTATTCGATTTGCCAGAATTTTGTTTAGGATTTTTGCATCTATGTTCATCAAAGATATTGGCCTGAAGTTTTCTTTTTTCACTGTTTCTTTGCCTTGCTTTGGAATTAATGTAATATTGGCCTCATAGAAAGAGTCTGGGAGAGCTCCCTCTTTTTCTATTTCTTTAAATAAGTTGCAGAGCATTGGTATTAGTTCTTCTTTGAAGGTCTTGTAGAACTCGGCTGTAAACCCATCAGGACCTGGACTTTTTCTTGACAGTAGCTTTTTGATGGCATCTTTTATTTCCTTGATTGAAATTGATCTGTTTAAAATGTGTATAGCCTCCCATTCTAGTTTGGGCAATTCATACAACTCTAGAAATCTGTCGATGCATTCAGTATTTTCTGTTTTATTAGAGTACAAGTTTTCAAAGTAACTCCTAATTATCTTCTGTATATCTGAGGTGCTTGTTGTGATTTTTGTTTTTAACATGGATGTAATTTGAGTTTTTTCTCTTCTTCTTTTTGTTAGCATTGCTAAGGGTCTGTCAATTTTATTTATTTTTTCAAAGAACCAACTTTTAGTTTTGTCAATTCTTTGAATTGTTTCTTTAGTCTCAATTTCATTAATTTCAGCTCTGATTTTAATTATTTCCTGTCTTCTACTACTCTTAGTGTTGATTTGTTCCTCTTTTTCTAGTGCTTTGAGGTGTGATGTTAAGTCATTTATTTTTGTTTTTTTTTTCTGTTAAAGAATGAACTCAGTCCAATGAATTTTCCTCTTACTCCTTCATAGTGTCCCAGAGATTTCTATACAACATATCTGCATTTTCATTTACCTCTAGGATTTTTTTAATCTCCTCCTTGATGTCTTCTTCAACCCCTTGTTTATTCAGTAGCATGTTGTTTAGCTTCCAGTTGTTAGAATAGTTTTTTTTGTTGTTGTTGTTTGTTTCTTGTTTTGTTGTTGATTTTCAATTTCATCCCATTATGATCTGATACAATGCAGGGTAGTATCTCTACTTTTTTATATTTGCTGAGATTTGCCTTGTGGCATAATATATGGTCTATTTTGGAGAAGGAGCCATGTGGTGCTGAGAAGAAAGTGTATTCACTCACTGAGGGATGAAATATTCTGTAAATGTCCATTAGGTCTAAGTTATTAATTGTTTTAATGAGTCCTACAGTTTTTTTATTTAGCTTTTTTTTTTGCATGATCTATCCATTGGTGAGAGAGGTGTGTTGAAGTCCCCTAGAATAATTGTGTTGTGGTCTATTTTATTCTTGAACTTGAGAAGGGTTTGTTTGATGAATGTAGGTGCCCCATTATTTGGGGCATATAGATTTATAATTGTTATATCTTGTTGATGAATGGTTCCCTTAAGTAGTAAAAAACATCCATCTTTGTCCTTTTTGATTAGCTTTGGCTTGAAGTCTACCTTATTTGATATGAGAATAGAAATCCCTGCTTGCTTCTGCAGCCCATGTGAGTGATAAGACTTTTCCCAGCCTTTCATATTCAGTCTATTGATGTCTTTTTTATGAGGTGGGTTTCTTGGAGACAGCAAATTGTTGAGTCATTTTTTTTACTTCACTCTGACAATTGGTGTCTTTTGAATGGTGAGTTTAGGCCATTAACATTCAGGGTTATTACTGAGGTGTGATTCTTATTCCCATCCATTTTTATTTGTTTATGGTATTTAACTTGATTTGTTTTCTCCTCTGGTTGGTATTTTCTTTAGTTTAATTCTCCCTTTGTTGATTTTCATTGTTATTATTCTTTTCTTCTTCGTGGAATATTTTGCCCAGGACATTCATAAGTGCTGGCTTTCGAGTTGTGAAATCTTTTAATTTTTGTTTGTCATGGAAGGTTTTTATTGCATCTTTGAATCTAAAGCTTAATTTTACTGGGCATAAGATTCTTGGTTGACATCCCTTTTCTTTCAGAGCTTGAAATATGCTATTCCAGGATCTCTAGCTTTTAAAGTCTGGATTGAAAAATCTGAACATAGTCTGATTGGTTTCCTCCTATATGTAATCTGCTTCCTTTATCTCGTGGCTTTTAATATTCTCTTTTTGCTCAGTATATTAGGCATTTTTATTATAATGTGCCTTGGTGTGGATCTGTTGTTATTTTGTACGTTTGGTGTTCGGTAAGCCTCTTGCACTTGGTTTTGCCATTCATTCCTCAAGTTTGGAATTTTTTTTCTGCTATTATTTCATTGAATACATTACTCATTCCTTTGGCTTGGAACTCTGCACCTTCCTCCACCCCAACCACTCTTAAATTTGGTCTTTTTATGTTGTTCCGTATTTCTTGAACATTCTGTTCTTGATTTCTTACAATTCTTGTTGTGAAATCTACATTTTTCTCCTGGATATATATTTTGTCTTCATTATCTGAGGTCCTTTCTTCCAAGTGGTCTAATCTGTTGGTGATGCTTTCAATTGAACATTTAGTTTGGTTTATTGCTTCTTTCATTTCCAGAATTTGGTTTCTCTTTAGAACCTCTGTCTCCCTGTTGAAGTAATATTTTGCTTCCTATATTTGTTTGAAGTTCTTTGCCAAAATGATCTTTTACCACCTGTATTTGCTCCCTTATATCATTTTTTAGTTCATTCTTAAGTTCCACAAACACTTGGAATATGTAATTTCTGAATTCCATCTCTGCCATTTGACCAACTGTGCTTGCCATGGAATCTTCTGAGGAGATATGTTGATTTGTTTGAGTCACTTTCTTCCCTTGTTTCTTCATATTGCTTGTGTGATTTTTCTTCTAGCACTGTGGAACCTCGACTATTTTGTTTTTACCTTAAATCCTTATGGTGCTCCTGTAGTACAGTGCTATCAGATCCCCTTATAAGTACTTTAAACTTTAAAACCAGACACTTTCTATTCAGATAACCACAGTTTTATCACAATGTACAGATTTAGTTAACTCAGATATTGTCTCCAATTTACTCTGTATGTTTATGATGGGTTTTATAGTTTCAAATGTTGGACACAGAGGTGATAAGTTTAGGAAGAAGGAAATGAGGGTATTGGGTTGATCTTTCTTAGGAAGTGTGAAAAGAGAATTCTATAGAAATGGTTTAATATCAGCAGACAAGAGAGGAAAGAGAGTGAACAATTTAGTGAAAAGACCAATTTATATATACACCAAACTTATGCAACCGTTGAGAGAAGAAAAATAGAAAGATGGAAAAGAAAATAAGAAGAAAGAAAGAAAAAAATAGAAATGACAAAGAAGTAGGGATTAGTATAAAAGAGAGGAAAAAGAAAGTGAGAAAAAAAAGAGAATAAACCATATATAACACTGCTTTTCTGTATAATTTAGTTGCCCCAGATCTAGAAATCCCTATTTCTGCATATAACTTGTTTTTGCCCCTGTTGAGAATGCAATGGCAGGGTGTAAATAGGAAAGATGAGGGAAGAGGAAAGGAGACAAAAGTGAGAAGGAAGAAAAGAAAGAAAGAAAAGAGGAATAAAAGCAAACAAACACACAATCAAACAACAACAACAACAACAAAAAGTCAAACCCAGGAACAAATCTCAGGAACAGATCTCAGTCAAACAGCGCCCTGTGAAGTCCTTTTTTGCCCCTTCCAGTTTAAGCCAGTTGTCCCGGATCACGTCCAGGCAGTTACCGAGAACCTGGGAAGCTTGCAGACCAGGACATGTTCTCCTGCTGTCCTGCGCTGGGATCGCCTCTCTGCAGTTAGCGGGCTGGAAAAGTCTGACGGTGGGGGCCTACCTGGGCACACTATATTTTTGATATGTTTTTGTATTAGATTTTCCAGAATTTTATTGAGAATTTTTGCAACTATGTTCATTAGATATATTGGTCTGGATTTTTTTTTTTTTTTAATGGACTTTTGCCTAGTTTCGGAATCAGGGTGATATTGGCCTCATAGAATGAGTTTGGAAGTGCTTCCTCTTTTCTATTTCCTGAAATAAATTGAAGAGTATTGACATTAGTTCTTTTTTAAAGGTCTTGTAGAACTCGGCCATGTATCCATCTATTCCTTGGCTTTTCTTGGTTGGTAAATTTCTAGTGGTGTCTTCTATTTCATCACTTGAAATTGATATGTTTAAATTGTGTATATCACCCTGATTCAATTTGGGCAAAAAAGTAATGAAAAAAAAATAATGAAAAGGCATGTACATTTGGCATTCAGTAAACCTCTTGAATTTGGTTTTCCCATTCATTCTTTGTGTTTGGATTTTTTTTTTCTGATCTTATTTAATTTAATAGATCACACATTCTTTTGGTTTGGAACTCTATGCCTTCCTCTATCCCAATAACTCTTGAATTTAGTCTTTTTATGCTACCCCATATTTCTTGAGTGTTCTGATCATGGTTTCTTACAGAGTGAGATAAATGTCAGTGTAATTTTGATTTGCATTTCCCTAATTTTAAAAGATGGTAAACTCTTTTTTCCCCATATGTATGATTTTTAAATGTATTACTTCTTTTAATAAGTGTTTAGTTAATTTGCACACATATTAATTATGTTATTTTTGACAAAAAGATTTTGGAGCTCTTTATGCATACTGGATATTACTCCTCTGAGAAGCGTGGCTTATCTAATATTTTCTCCCCAGTTCTTCAAATTAGTTCTCACCCTCCAGAGAACCTGCTGAGATAAATGTTGCTTGCAACTATGTTGAAGTATTGACTGTTTTCTCCTAGGAATTGCATAGCTTATCATGTAATTCATAGCCCTTTGATCCATATTGAATTGACTTTTGTGCAAGGTAAGAGACAGGTATCCACTCTCATTCTTTTACAAATGGATGACCAGTTTTCTCAGCACAATTTTTTAATAAAGACTGTCCTTTCTCTAATGTGTTTTTGGCACACTTGTCCAGGATCAAATAAAATGTGTATGGGTTTGTCTCTTTGAATTTTATTCTGATCCTTTGGTTTGTCTCATTTGTCTGGTTGAATGTGTTCATGTTTTAAGAATATTATATCCTCAAATTTCTGAGACATTTTACAAAATTTTTAAACTAATTTAAGTATTATTATTTCTTCAGTGGTTAGCTCATTTCAAGCTTAATGATTCATTTTTTATGTTAATACATTACTGAAATGTGGATTAAATGAATCATCTGATCATATAACATATTCAGTCAGTCAACATAAATTTCTTATTGCTCATCCCCTAATGCAATTTCTGTGTACAGTAGTTTGCCTCTAAACATAAAGGAATGAAGATAGTATATAAAGCAGATGGCATGAGCAATTAACATTCAGGATTTGGATGTGGGTCTTGTCTTCAGGGACATTGTTTCCCATTTCCCTGAGCTCAGTGACCACACCAGGAAGCTGAAATACCAGGTCACATATATGAATAATATTCATGCCATCCCTCTACTTAGTGCCCAGATTTGAGAATGTCAAAAGTTTTCCTCCAATACCTATCCCAAAATTATTCTCAATTATTCCTTGGGGATTCATTGAAAATAAGAACAGAGAAATTTATTCTGATTCTGCCTCAAAAGACAAAACCGTTAAAGACTCCATCCCATTTTACTGGCCCCTGATCCAGGAAGAATCATGGTCATTGGGCCTCTCTCCCAGTCTCCCTCTGCTTCCCATGTCTGCTGCCTCTCACCTTTTGCTTTCCATCACTTCACCTTTTCCAAGACACAGAAATTTAGGCTTGTCCTGTCATGGGATAAATTTTCATTCTTCTATGCCCATTCTACATTTATTCTTGAGATTTACAAGCAACAAGGAGGAGTGGAAAAGAACTGGGCTGGTTTAAGACTATCTGAAAAACCATCCTGTACCTTGATACCAGGGGATCATCACACTTGTTGAGATAGAGGCATAGCCACTAGTACTCAAGGGTCTTGGTGAGCCAGGTCATTTGTTATTATGTTGCTAGAACAACACATTATACATAACTACTCTACTATTTATTTTTGGTGTCAGGGATTGAACCCAGGGCCTTGTACATGGAAGGCAATCACTCTGCAGACTGAGCTATACCCCAATCCTTTCTCTACTTTTCTCTCTAAACAAATTTCTTCTGAAATTTTAGGGGTAGTTACTCATGCAAACTTGCAAGTTGCACAGGTAATATCTTCTTCCGATCTCCACTAGTGCTCATGTTCTGTGTGGTTAAGTGAAAGACTTTAGCTGCCCAATAACCTACAATGGAAGTCATCACATCAATCTTCAGGATATATAATTTATTCTTGTTATAAATGGTACACAATACAGTGTCACTTTCTCCAAGGCCATCAAACTTTATTCTCATAAGATCCTTAAAATGCTGGCAAACAGCAGTGAAACAAAAGCCTACACACTGACTAGGGGTTTTGCCCTCAGAACACTTGAGAAAGGCTCTCCCATGCTTTGTTAGAATCAAACACCACTGTTTCCTCTTCCTTTACTAATCACTACCTGGACCATCAGGCACCAAGGATATAAACCCCATCAAGAGTGCACACTACAGTATCAACGGAAGCAGAAGCACAAAAAATAGAAAGGCCACAACTGCACTCTGCACAATAAAAACCTGTTAGGCAACTAACTAGGTGATGGACTTTATTCATTCTCTCTCTCTCTCTCCCCCCTTCCCAGCTACCATGAGGTAAGTACTTCTACTCTCCTACACCTTTTCACTTTATGTTCTGTTTCCATGAAGGCAGCCAGCTGATCATGGACTGAATGTTATAAAACCATGAACCAAAATAAATCTTCCCTCCCTGTGGTTGATTTATCTCTACTATTTTTGTCAGTTCAATGGAAATCCAGTTTGACACATAAATCAAACTGGAACATGCAAAGACTATCAGGTTTCTGGTTCAGAATTCTAAACCTGTGCAATTGTTTTATGTACTTCAAAAGAACTGGAAAAATTAGACACTTTCACACATTTTTTTGCTCCATTACCTTTCATGTATAGGAGGTAAATATCACAAATTTAGAGGTTTTTATCCCCTCTGTGAGTGAAATGGCTTTGAAAGAAGTGGTGAAACTGAATTGCCTCATGTTTTTAATGTTCAGAGTTTTTGTAGTGTGGATCCTTTCATATATTTGAAGATGACCAGGAAAACTGAAAATTTTGCCACAATTTTTAGCATTCAAAGTGTGTTTCTACATTACCACTTCTCTAATGCTTATTGGGGAATTACACAACTTTTGTGATTCTTTACATTAATATAGCTTTATTCCAACATGAGTTACTTATTGTTTTTGAATGTAACAGCAACATATGAAGTTTTTACTACATTGCTTATATTCAAAGAGCTTCTCACTGTTATGGGGCAACCACTCAGAAAACATTCTAAGTCCAAATTTAAAACAAATTTGAGAGTCTTTATTATCTGGCCAGAGACTGTCCCTCAGAGATTCCAAGTAACCCAATGGGAGAAATGCTTTGAACTGTCTGTGGCCAGAGTATTTAAGGAAGAAAGCCACATTTTATGGAATCTGCAAGTTGCAAGCAATCAGGATACAAGTGCTGAGAAAGCAGTTAGCAGAGCAAAAACAGACAACCACATCCTGGGTTCAAGAACATTTATGGGTTTACATCCTGGGTTCAATTACAGAAAAACAGAAATTTTTTATCATCTTAAAAACAACTTATATAATAAGTTTATAGAGGAATTTTAAAAATTGAGTCGCTATGGCTATACCAACCTATATTTATCCATGGCTATATTGAGTTAACCTTATCTATATCTATGTTAACCTATTAGCCTATATTTATCTATAACTATACTGTCCTATTGACTTATACTTATCACCTTATACTGTTCCATATCTTATTTCCTATAGCTTAAATTCTATGTCTTACAGTTACATGATTTACTACTATTACTTAGGATTATACCTGATGAACTTATGTTTTATGCTCACTTCTAACTTATTAATAGGGAAATTTAACATTACTCATCATGTACTACTTATTTTTATTATTTTATCTTTCTTATTCTGATTATCAATACCTTATAACTATAATCTATAATCTATATTGATTAGAGTCCGATCATAACACTCACCAGTGTGTTTGTTCTTGTATTTGAAAGGAGGAAGATCAATTGAAGGCTTTTGCACATTGTTGACAGTCATAATGCTTCTACCCAGTATGAATTTATGATTTGAAGCTGATAAGAATAAGTGAAACCTATCCCATATTGCTTACATTACAGTTGCTCTGCAGTATAAGTGCATCTACCCTTGAAGATGAGAAGTACTGAACTTTTCAAGATTGTTTACATTCACTCAGGATCTGTGCAGTATGAGTTCTCTGGTGTTGTCAAATTAAATTGGAATAAGCAAAGTGTGTACTACACTATTTACATTCACAAGCCCTCTCTCCAGTATGACTTCTTTCATGTACATGAAGATATGCACAACTTGTGAAGCCTTTGCCATACTGTTTACATTCACATGGCTCTTCTTTAGCATAAATATTTTTATGTATATAAAGCCCATAGGAAGTAAAGGCTTTCCCACATAGTTTACACCCATAAGGATTTTCCCCAGTATAACTTTTCTTATGTTTTTTTTTTTTTTTTTTTTTTTTTTTTGGTACTGGGGATTGAACTCAGGGGCCCTTGACCACTGGGCCACATCCCCAGACCTTTTTTGTATTTTATTAGAGACATGGTCTCACTGAGTTGCTAAGTGCCTCGCCATTGCTGAGGCTGGCTTTGAACTCACGATCCTCCTGCCTCAGCCTCCCAAGTGCTGGGATTACAGGCATGCGCCATAACACCCAGCTTTTTATGTATTTGAAGGTAAGCCAAATTATTGAAGGTTAACATTTACTGAACAAGATTTTTCATTTATATTTAAGGAAAAGGGAGAAAATATGAAAGTTTTAATACACTATTTACTTACATAGAGCTTCTCTACAGTGTTTATTTGTTCATGCACATGAAGATGAGTGGTAAAATTAATTGTTTTACCATGATCTTTACATACATGGGGCTTCTCTCAAGTATCATGTTTTTTCCCCCATGGGACTGAAAGCCATTAGTTGAAGCAAAGGCTTTCCCATGTTGTTCACCTTCATAGCATTCTTTCCTGTAAAATTCATTCATGTGCAGGAAGTTGAATAGACTCAGTAAAGGCTTTGCCACACTGATTAAATTCATAGGGTTTCTCTCCAGTATAAGTTACTCCATGTACTTGAAGTTTAGAGGAACAAGTGAAGGCTTTTGAACATTATTGACATTTATAGGTCTTCAGTCCACTGTGAGTCTGTTCATGCACATGAAGATAAGTGGAACAACTAAAGTCTTTCCCACATTGTTTACATTTATAGGGCTTCTCTCCAGTATGAGTTCATTTATATATTTGAAGGCAAGAGGGCCAGGGGAAGGCTTTTCCACATTGTTTACATTCATAGGGCTTCTTTATAGTATAATATTTTTAATGGAAGTGAAGGTGACTGGATCTAGAAAAGGCTTTTCCACATTGTTTACATTTATAAGGCTTCTCTCCAGTATGAGTTTGTTTATATATTTGAAGGGAATAGGGCCAGTGAAAGGCTTTTCCACATTGTTTATATTCATGGGGCTTCCTTACAGTATGAGTTTTTTCATGTGAGTAAAGGTGACTGGATGTAGCAAAGGCTTTTCCACATTTTTTTATATTCATAGGGTTTCTCTACAGCATGGGTTTCTTCATGTGCATGCAGGTTATGGGATGCAGCAAAGGTTTTCCACATTGTTTACATTTATGGGGCTTCTCTCCAGTATGGGTTTGTTTATGTGTTTGAAGGGAAGAGGTACAGGCAAAGGCTTTTCCATATTCTTTACATTCATAGGACTTCTCTCCAGTTTGAGTTTTTTCATGTGAGTGAAGGTGACTAAATGTAGCAAAGGCTTTCCCACATTGTTTACATTCATAGGGCTTTTCTACATCATGAGTTTCTTCGTGTGTGCAAAGGTGACAGGACCTAGTGAATGCTATCCCACATTGTTTGCATTTATAGGGCTTCTCTCCAGTATGAGTTTGTTTATATATTTGAAGGGAAGAGGGCCAGGTGAAGGCTTTTCCACATTCTTTACATTCATAGGTCTTCTTTACAGTGTGAGTTTTTTCATGTGACCAAATGTGACTGGATCTAGCAAAGGCTTCCCCACATTGTTCACATTGAGAAGAATTCTCTTCAGTATAAGTTCTATTATATTTTTGAAGGGAACTGGAACAAGTGAAATCTTCCCCAGGTACCTTATATCCATATGTCTTCTCTCCAGAATGAGATTGTTAATGTTTTTGAAAACACCTGAAACAACTGAACTCTTTTCTGCATATCATATATCCATAAGGTCCATTGACAGTATGCACTGAAATTTCTCTTTGAACACTTGTGAGAGAAATGAAGGATTTTCTGTTCTGCTTAACTTTATATGAGTTTCCTCCATACTCCTCATTCTCATATGTTTTGTTTGCAGAGTGAGAGATAATATGCTTATTAAGGAAAATATAATATGTAAAGACCTGTCCACACATATTGCTTTCACATACACTTTCTACCAGGAATGTCTTTTAAGACTAAGATTTGGAGCCAGGCATGGTGGTACACACCTGTAATCCCAGCAGCTTGGGAGGCTGAGGCAGGAGTATCTCAAGTTCAAAGCCAGCTTCAGCAGAAAATGAGGTTCTAAGCAGCTCAGTGAGATGCTGACTCTAACTAAAAACAGAAAAATATGGAAGGGGATGTGACACAGTGTTTGAGTGCCCTGAGTTCAATCCTCAGTACAAAAAAAAAACAAAAAAAAAAAAAAAAACTAAGATTTGGAATCTCACTGAGGGTTTTTTCCAAACTGAACACTTTTTAAAATTTTTTCAAAGCATATGAATTTTGTATAAAAACTAAAAGCACAGTTTGTGGTTGGCTCATTAATACTTTTACATTTATTAATAGGGATTGAACTTATGCTATTAAAAATGTCAGAGAAAGTAATAGTTTTCTGTTATGTCTACACTTCAACACTGTATACTGTTTGAAAGTCAATGTAACAATTATTTGCAAAACTGCTTCTCCACAGCTGCTAACAAAACAGTGCTATTATAAATGCAGTTAGCACTGTCAACAAGTCAATGATTTTTGAAAACATTAAAATGTATCTTACATTAATGTTCATTTTGGTTAAAAACAAAGAACAAACATTATTCATATCATGCTTGTTTTCTTGTTTTTAAAATTACATGACATTCTAGAATTCCCTCAAGACATTCTGTTTCCTCTTATGAGTAAAAATTACCTTAAATATCTCCTGGGATTTGTGTTCTTATCATCAACATTTTGGTCTTCCCATCTGTCTCCTAAAATGTAGACCTAAAACAGTCATTATGAATCATCATGATTTCAGAATGCATTTTGGGATTTACAATTTGGATGACTATAATGCACCAATATAAAACATGAAACAAGGAAAAAAAAACAGAATCATGATATTCATGCTGCTGAGTGAAATGACCTTAGGCCCAATTTATTTCCCAGAGTATTCCATTTCCACATTCCACAATCATAAGCAAAAAATACCTCCCAAGAGCTCTGTTTTAGATTATGTAATAAAACATCATCCTTACCTATAGAAGCTAGATCTATAAGACCTTCCTGCATCACATCTCTGTAGAGATTCTTCTGGGAAAGATCCAGCAAAGCCAACTCCTCCTGAGTGAATTTCACAGCCATATCCTCAAAGGCCACTGCATTCTAAAATATTCCACAAAAATATGGTGCAGGACAGGAGATACTGATGACATGAGGGCTCTATTCTCAACATGTGAGATGTTCTCATGTTTCCATGGTCTTCATATATTTATTCCATGATTTTCTGATAAGTCAGGGTCAAAAAAAGACAGAAAGAAACAGAAAACAAAGAAACATTTAGTCTTATATTCCCTTCTCCAAAAATTCTTATGTGCTGTTTTTATTCCCCAGAGTGAGTTCATTGAGTTTCGTGGATGCCTTCTTCCCCCCCCACACCCCCAGGGAGCATGCAGCTAATTTAAAATAGAACTACAGGGCTTTGCTTTGGGAATGATACCTGGGAATAGAATCAGAGATAACCTGGGTTTCAGTGGGGTTGCTGAAATTAAAGCATTCCCAGATTAAAGTGTGGTAGAAAAGTTGGTGTGTGTGTGTGTAAATATATATATATATATATTTTAATTATTTTATATTTATATATTTAATTATTTTATATATTTAATTATTTTATTTATATATATATATATAATTATTTTAATTATATATATATATTTATAAATATATATATATGTATATATATATATATATATATTCAGTTGTAGATGGACACAATACCTATTTATTTCTGTGTGATGCTAAAGATGGAACCCAGTGCCTCAAACTTCCAAGGCAAGCGTTCCACCACTGAATTCCACACCCAGTCCCAAGAAGTTGGTATCTTTATCACAAAGATTCATCCTCACTAATTTGCTTTGAACCTGGGTTCCTCCCATGTCATCCTCTGGAGTCACTGGGATTACAGGGCTGTAACACAGCACCTGGCTAGTTTTTTTTTTTTTTTAATTATATACATTTTTTCTTGTCTTATATGTGTTCTTTTGGGGCAGTGAGGGTGGAGAGTGGTTCAAGATAGAATTCCAGGGATTGTCTTTGGGAATGCAACCTGGGAAAAGAAACAGGGAACATTTCCTCCAATACGGTTGCAGAAAGTGAGTACATTTCCCCAATGCATTGTGATAGATTAATTGGTTTATTACAAAGATTCACCAAAACATCAGTTCTTATAGTTTGCAGGGGTTTGGCACTGGATGTGTCTGTTCTTATCCTGTCAACTGCAGGTGAGTGTTTAGCACTGATTCTGTTGACCAGAACTAGCCAATTCCTAATGATAGTCACATGTGATAATTGATGACCAAATATTTTGTTGGTTATAGCAACTAAATAGCATGTTTATTGTTGGAAAAGAAATAACTTTGATTTTCCTCTTGAAGTATTAATGTAAGTACTTAAAATTCTTCCTTCTATAAATACAGACACCAAGTTTAAGTGATTTTACTGGGTTCTCTAAACACCAAGTCTCTTCTGACTGAAAGCTTGACTGAGAAGCAAAGATTCTTGATCCCAGTGAATATAATCCAATGCTAGACTTGGTCCTAAAAAAGGAGGTCATTTAAGATGATTCAGGGCTTTCTGGGAAGCTTTCCCTACAGAGACACAGAATACTCACACCAATCATGGAAGAAGTCCTTTATACTGAAGCTACAAGCACTGGAAACTACAAACTGAGGGCTCCTATCACTCCCTCCTCAAGTTCAATGATTTGATTTAGGCAAAGCACATCACTTATGTTTGGTTTATTGTAAAGGTTGCAGCTTAGGAATGGCCAAAATAAAAAGATAAAAGAAAGGAAGAGTCAAAGGGAATCCTGGGAAAGACCTATGAATTTAAAAAAAAAAACCCTCCTCTGCATTTTGCTAGAGCAATTCCTGCACAAAGACCTCCTTCCCATTATGACTCTGAAGTTGCTCCCATTTTAGCCCATGGCAGACACACACTGATCCTGAAAATCTCTCCCACTTTTTTTCCCCCTTATAAGCAATTAGTGGAGCAGTTTTCTCTTCAGGAATCAAAACAAATACTTGTTAATCAAACTTGACTAAAGTTTCTCTCCTTCCCCAAAGACCCTGAACTCTGACCCACTGGCAATGGAGACAATAAAAGACCCCTTTTCCTGACCCCTCCTGAGAATAGGCTGACTTCTGGGGAAACATTCGCTGACCTGGGATCCGACCCTTCCCTGTCCTTGCTGCCCTCCCCTCCAGCTTCTTCCTAATACTGTTTGTCCCTCCCTAGGAAAGCAGCACTTCCCTGCAGGAGCTGTGGGTGCTTCCAGAGCTCACCTGTGGTTCTCTCCCCCTACTGCAGAGCTCCTTTAAAATAAAGTCACTTCTCACCCAAATCTGCACTTGTTTCATTGCACACTCTGGGAACAGCCCTGGACAATATGCACCCTCAGAATCGGAATCCCTTTTGCCTTCCCATCCAGTTCCCCAACACATCTGCCTGAGGACCCCCATCTTTCCAGTGCTTGTAGCTTCAGTGGAAAGGTTGGTGTGAGTAGCGGGCACCTCTGCTGGGGAGGATGCCCAGAAAGCTCTGACTCACCTTAAATGGCCTCCTTTTGTAAAACCAAGTCTGGCCTTGGATTACATTCACTGGGATCAAGGATCTCTGCTTCTCAGTCAAGTTTTCAATCAGAAGAGACTTGGTGTTTAGAGAACCCAGTAAAATCACTCAAACTTGGTGTCTGCATTTATAGGAGGAAGAATATTAAGCACTTACATTAATACTTCAAGAGAAAAATCAATGTATTCCTTTTCCAACAATAAACATGCTATTTAGTTGCTATAACCAACATAATATTTGGTAATCAATCATCACATGTGACTATCATTAGGATTTGGCTAGTTCTGGTCAACAGAATCAGTGTTAAGCATTCACCTGAAGCTCACAGGATACAGAACAGACTCATTCACTGCCAAAACTTTGTAAACTACAGGAGTTGATGTTTTGGTGAATCTGTAACGAGCCAATTAATATACCACAATGTATTGGGGATATGTACTCACTTTCTGCAACCATATTGGAGAAATCTCCCCTTTCTTTTCCCAGGCTGAATTCCAAAAGCCAACCCCAAAAATCTATTTTAAACCACTCTCTGCACCACCCCCCTCCATAAAAAGAATACATGGAAAGGGAGAAAATATAGACATAAAAATTTTAAACTAGCCAGGTGATGTGTTGCAGGCCTGTAATCCCAGCAACTCCAGAGGATGACATAGGAGGAACACAAGTTCAAAACCAGCCTTAACAATTAGCACAGCCCTCAGCAACTTCATGAGGTTGAATCTTTGTGATAAAGATACTAACATCTCTACCACACTTTCATCTTGGAATGCATTCATTTCTGCAACTACACTGAAACACAGGTTTTCCCTGATTTTATCCCCAGGTATCACTCCCAAAGCAAATTCCTGTAGTTCTATTTTAAATTAGCAACATGCTCCCTGGGGAAAAAATAGAAGGCATCAAAGAAACTCAATGAACTCACTCTGAAGAATAAAAATAGTACATAATAATTTTTGGAGAATGGAATATAAGACCAAATGTTTCTTTGTTTCTTTTCTGTTTCTTTCTGTCTTTTTTTGACCCTGACTTATATCTGTCTTATTCTTTGGAAATATTTTCTAATCACCTCAACTTATAAACTACATTGTACAATTACTGAAAAACTGACACTAAAATAAGTAAGCATGTCTTTCCAAGGCAGCATACCCAGGCAGGTGCAGCACCACTGGACCCTGACCTGTCAGACTCCAGCTTCAGGTCGGGCATCTGCCACCAGACACATCTTCCCACCTCCCTCGCGCTGCTAAAGAGCTTTGTAGGGTTTTGTTCAACCTCGTTGAGGTCGGTTTCCCCTGTTCTTTGGGATAACTGTTCTTTCTTCAAAACTCTGAGCTCATCCAGAGGTCAGGAACCATGTCTGTCATATTTCCTCAACACCAATGTCTCACTGCCTGATTAGGTTATCTCCAGCTGCTCCCCTGAGAGTCTGCACCCCACCCCTCAGGCTTTCCTCTAGGAGGAGCTGACCCAGGGCCTGAAATGGCCTGCACCCTGAAGAGCATAGGGTACCTGTGGGCACCTTGCAGCAGCCCCAAGAAAGGACAGAACAATGACTGAGTACAAAGGACCCTGTTTGATGTTCAAAGAACCTGGGAAAATAAACAGGGAAGATTTTTCCAGTGCAGTTTCTCTAGTTGCAGAAAGTGACTTGATTTCCCCAATACATTGTGGTAGATGAATTGGTTCATTACAAAGATTCACCAAAGACATTGCACAGGTGTTTGTCTGGGCAAGATAAAGAGAGGCATAAGTACTTTTTAAATTTATTTCCAAGTCATTCCTCTCTGCATTCTACTCCTGGGAAATGTATGCCCACATTAAATTTTTTTTTCTTTAACATGCCATTCATTAGTAGGTGAAACTACCATAATTAAAACACTGTCTGCTTGAATGTAGACTGTGGAACAAATAGTTGCAAAGTGCGCACTTGAGGATGCACTTGGCATCTGGGAATGGGGGAAAAAAACTGGAATATTAGGAGTCTGCTGCCAGCCCTAGGAGGAGCAAAGGTACAAATGTAAAATAAATTTGATAACCTGTTTCTCGTACATTTAGTAGTACGTGTCTGGAAGGTGCACATGTTAATCCTGGGGAGAAACAGGGACAGATGGGGACCCCTAGGGCCAACTGTCACAGTCAGAACACACCTGAGTCCAGAATCCTGATGCCCTCCCCTTCTCACCACACACTCTGGGAGCATCAGGCCACATGAGCTGCCCAGAGGTGACTCAGGCAGGTCGCCAAAAGGGAGGAGAAAAAGAGGGCAGGAACCCGCTGCACATCCCACCCCTGGGACAGGGGCCCAAGAGGATGTGCCACAGAGGACTCAGACACTGCTACAGCTGACCTCAGGGACATGCCACTAAACCTAACTGACCAGGAGTCAAGGCCCATGGCCACCCACCAACATGGACTTGACTCACTTCACAGCTTACCTGGGGGACGTTGATGAACCCATCCTAATTCCATGTTAAGACTGGGAGCCAACCTGTCAAAAAGTTATGAAAAGTCCATTTCCTTTTTCTGTAGAATACTAGAATTTCTATTTGGCCTGATCATATTTTGATGTTTTAAACTTGTTTGCAGTTCCTACCAGTGCCTTGAACTCACCCAGACCTGGCTTTCCCTAACCAAACAACAACCCTCTCTAAAACCTAATGGTGCCTCATAAATTTTGATGTTGGGTCTGACTTTCCTCCACACCTTGGAATGTCATGCCATGTAGATTATTAATTTGCTATTTGCCCCTGTATCGTGTATGTCAGAACACTGTTAGCTGTAAGTTCCCAAGACATCCTCTCTTCTTTGTAACTTTTTGGACTATAAAAACCTTGTCTTCCCAGAGGGTAAAACTGATCTCTAGTTTTTGGGAGATATAGCCCTTGGACAGCTTTCTTTGTGTACACAATATAAGCTTGTTTCAATTTGATTTAAATTGGAGTTGGTGGTCTTTTCTTTGCCTCCTGGTTCAACACCTGACACTCCACCCACCCAGAGGGACCAGGGGCAAAGCAAAGGTCCAGGGGCACCTACCAGTGGAGACTCGGTAACACACTGTGCAGTTGACCATGGTATCCAGTATCCAGCCCTCCCCACCCCACGAGACAAAGGACAAAGCCCAGGACCACCCGGCAGTGGGGACTCCGCTCCACTCTCTGCAGCTCACCAGCATGCAGGGTCCCCTGGGCAAGTGCAGACCAGGTCCCGCCAGTCTTAGCCCCACATTCATTCACCTTTTGTGGCCTCGGGGTGACCCACTGTCCTCCAAGGGATGCCCCTGGTACTCGAGCTTGTTGGGGACTCAGGCTACGCAGAAACACCTGGGGATCCAGGAAGAGGATATGGAAGCAGTGGAGGAAGACCTCAGCCCACGAGATAGTGGAAGCCTGCCCTTCTTCTCAATCTGCACACCTGATTGGACAGTCCCTCCCTCAGCACTTCTGATGGACAGCCTCCAGGAACCTCCCCTGTCTGGAGTGAGAATTTATGTACTCCCCCCCCCAATCCCTGCTGAATTATGCCCCACTGACAGGGGTTCTTGGCCCAGCCCTTTTTAGGCAGGACTTCCTTGGAGAAATGGGACTTGACCCAGGTGGAAAACGGTGGTATTTAACCTGGTGCAGAAGGCACTATCTAAATAAGACTAACAAGTGTCAACAATATGTGGAAATAAATGTGTTGGTCGCTATTGAGAGCAATGTGAGAATCATATTAAGATTTTAATGGGCCTGGGGTTGTTGCTCAGTGGTACAGCACTTGCCTAGAATGTGTGAGGCACTGGGTTTGATCCTCAGCACCACATAAAAATAAAATAAAGGTACTGTGTCTACCTACAACAACAACAACAAAAATGATAAAAAAAATTTAAAAAAAAAAAAAGATTTCAAGTTACATGACCTTTCTCACCTGTGTTCTTTTGAGTAGATGTCTGACCTATGGAAAGGAAGGCCACGTTCACTTGAAATGAAATGTGTGTCATATATTTTTAAATTTTCTGAAAGCTACATAAAAACGTTAAGGAACAGGTAAAATACCTCAGGCATACCTCACTAATAGAGTACTTATCTAGCCAATGCAAGACCCTGCATTCCATCCCCACCAAAAATAAAATGATTCAAAAAACAATAGAGAAAGTCACAGGTACAATTGGTTGAGATGTCTTTAATGCAATATATGTAATATGATTGTTTTTTTTTAAAAAGTATTTATTTATTTGCTTTAGTTGTACACAATGCAATGCATTTATGTTTACGTGGTGCTGAGAATCGAACACGGGCTGCGCACGTGCTAGGCGAGCGCTCTACTGCTGAGCCACAACCCTAGCCCCATATCATTGTTTTACTATGCAATCAGTACAACAAAGTATTACTATTAATTAAGTACCTATCTTTATGGTACAACTTCTTCAGAATTTTACTGTATTCTAATCTCTGGGTAGCTTCGTGCTGCCCAGCCACAGTCCATAAACCCAGGAGCCCAACTTACTCTTTGTGACAGCACAGAACAGGTGCATCTCTGAGGTATGTGAACCCCTGATATCTGTTGCAGAAAAGGACCTGCGACACCCACCCCATTTTATGCTACAATGAGGGAACATCCCTTCCTTGCCAGTAGCTCTCCAAGGAACACAGAATCAGAGCCTCAAGAGATAACTGAATTTGCAGGTAAAGTCTCCAAAGGTTGACCACAACTTCCTACCTGCTGCTTAGTAGTGGCTGAACACCTCCCAGAGATCACACAAAAAGAAAAAAGGTATATGGGAACTTTAAGTCTTTAGCTGTGTCCACTGTTGGCCTCCACATTTTAGATGTGCATGGGTGGATTAAAAGTATGCTTCATGAAGGATATGGAGAATAAGTCCAAGGACATTTCCCCCTATCTGCAGCTGTTTCCCCATCCACTTTCTCTGTCATAAAATTGAACCTTTAGTCATTGAAAACTGCAGGCCTCTCCCAGAGGGAAGAAACACAAAAGAAATGCACCTGATGGCACCTGACCTCCCTCCCTAATGCATCACACAATAAGCCCCAGGAAATTCCCTGTCCACATTCCTGTCCAACCCTAATGAATCAGCCAATAAAACCCAGACCCTTGCTTTAACCAATCGCCACCCCCAAAATGAAGTACCTGCCAAAAATGAACAACATCAGGTGTTTGACCTATTGACTCCAGCACTGAATAATGAAGAAATTGGTAGGTATGTATAACTCAACACCATCTAATAGGATATCCAACATTAAGCAGGGGAAAATAAATCAGTGCCTATGAGCTTCCTGTTGTTGTTGAGGTAACTTGTAGCAAATGTGTTGTAGAATCCTTGCCTCCCATCTGCACTGGCTGAAGGACATGGAAAATAAATCCATGGACATTTTCTGTAAGCTTTTGTCTTTTAAAATCTCAGGCCTCAGCCACAACACACCCAACTCCACACCCCAGTGGGTCACCTGATGCCAATACAATAAGCACCAGGGAATTCCCTCTTTACCCTCCTGTCCCACCCTAAATGAAGCCTACACAATCCAGTCACTTTTTTCCACATGCCACCATTTTCAGCCACAAAAATTAGCCATGCCAGCATTCCACCAGTTGAATCCCCTGCTAAATGCTGAATAACAAAAAGCCTGCTCATCCATCTCCAGCCTTCATCTTTGTGCCTCGTTGGTCTTAACACTAGGTCATGTGTTAGGTCATTATGACTGCAGAAAAAAAATTACTCCACAACTTACCAGCTCATGTTTGGACTGGTCAGCCATCTGGGTATAGTGGGGTCCACTCAGGCCTGTGTTCTCTATGTTGACCAGGCTGTTTACTGGTGCACCTTGGTGTCTCCTTCTCCATCTGCAACACATTATTTGCTGTAATAGAGATAAAGGGTTCTGGCAAGAACACAAGAAGCATTCATACCTTTAGATCTAAGATGCAGAATGATATATGTCATATTTTTTGTATTCTGTTGGATGTAGCAAATAAGGAATAACTTGTTCTTAGCAGTACTGAGGGATATTTTTGTGCTTGAATATTAGCTACTTTCCATTCATTTGTATCTTCTTTGATTACTTTCAACTTTCTGTCTTCACTTGCTGGTGGACAGGTCTGAGCCTTCTTCAGTTGCAAAATTTATTTCTAAGTATTTTTTCAAAAATTTTTGAATAAAATTGCTTTTCATTTTCATTTTGAAATTGTTCATTTTCAGTGTAAAAATCCTATTTTTGTGTGTATTTGTCTTGTCATCTGCAACTTTGCTGAGCTAAATGAGTCTAGTGGTTTTTGTGCTTATGTGTGTGTTAGTGTCTTAGAAATTTTTAAATTTGCTTCCAATATAACTTCTCAATAGTTTCTCTTTGTTGTTCAATATTTAAACCATTAGTTAAATATTGCACAAAATAGCAAACTCTTGTTTTATATTTCCCTGAGATACAAAGCACCCAGGTTTTACCTTTAACAATGCTGACATCCGTACGTTTTCTTTAGATGCCTTTTATCATGTCTAAGAAGCCCCGTGTATTTCTGGAATGCCAAAGAATTTAACATGGATGAACACTGGATTTATCTTAAGTTAGTCTCTGTCAAATTAATTTTTATATTTTATGGCATTATTATAGTGTGTTATATTGCTTTTGTTCTCTAAATCACATTTGTATTCATGAGATAATTTTGCTTAGTTTCCAGTAGTTGTTATATCTTGATACATTTAACCTATCTGTATTTTTGAAGATATATGTCTACATTTATGAAATAAATGTTTATAGTTTTCTTCATAGAGGTTATTGCTTGTTAACTGGGTAATAGTTTATGCATCCAAGACAAATGTAAGTTTTCTCTTTCACTTATGAAATACCTTTTCCAGGTGCAGTGGCACACACCTGTAATACCAGCAGCTTTGGAGGCTGAGGCAGGAGGATTCTGAGTTCTAAGCCAGTCTCAGTAAGGCAAGGTGCTAAGCAACTCAGTGAGAACTCATCTCTAAATAAAATACAAAATAGGTTTGGGGATGTGGCACAGTGGTTTAGTGCCCCTAAATTTAATCCCTGGGATTAAAAAAAAAAAGAAAAAAAAAAGCATACACTCTATTGAATATCAAAATGTGTATTCTTATGTAAAATATGATAAAACAGAATACCATCACATTGCTGAATCAATCTTAATAACCATGCATTACTTTGCATAGTTATTTCTGTGGTAAGAACATTAAAAGTCTACTCTTCTGATTTTCAAGAATAAATTGCATGTTTTTCACCTATTATGATAGGTGATTTTCTTCAATAGATCTTTTGAATTCTCCCATTTAACTGAAATTCTGTACACTTTGATCAACATCTCCCCAAACCCCACCCCAGATCCTGATAATCACTATTTAAGCATTGGTATTGATTTATTCCAACTATGGTATAATTCATGGAGTCTGGGATTTTCTTTATGAGAATATTTTAAATGAATGTCTTTGTGATAGTTCTAATATTCTATTTGTTTACATATACATTTATTAATATATTCTACTTACTGTTGAGTTTTACTTTTATAACTTGCCTATCTGGGGATGTATTTCTAAGTTGTATTTTATTTTTCTAGACTTCTGTGGCAGTTGATGAAAGGCGAGTGACCTCACCAAGAGACAGAAACCCAACCAAGAGATTTATTGGGAACAGTGCCATGGCTGCCCAGGGAGCTGGATATGGCAGCAGGCAGAGAGCATGTACATAAAAGTTTCAGCTTATATGTCTATTAGGGGTATTTGTCACATACAGATTAGGCCATGAGGGTCTGGAGGTTGTTTGTCACATACTGATAGGGTCGTGAGGGTCTGGGGGTTATGAGGTCATCAGCAGGATTGTACCACTGGTTGATTTAAATTTAGGCACAAACAGGTTTAGGCGCAAACAGGTTTAGGTGGAGCGTGCAACTCTGACTGGCCTGAGAGGAACATTGGTGGGAGAAGAGGGGCAGCGAGATCTTTGGGTGGAAATTGATACTTAAGCCATTTTGAGAAATGAAAACCTCACTTATATTCCTAACAGTTGAGAAAAAATAATGTGGCTGAAAGAAAGTTTGGGAAGCCCACGCCTGAAATCTCAAGTCTCCTGTGGTGGGATAAAGATTATCAGCTAAACTCAATAATCATTTTATTCTGTGAGATAAATGAGACATAGAATGTAAATTAGGATTTTGATTTGCAAATCCTGATCATCGGCCATTTTTTCAGAAATGGGGGTACACCTATCAGAATGGATTCACTCTCCTGGTGAAAATTGAGCCAACAAGCAAAGGAGAAGACTGGGCTTATGTAGGTTATACTGAGAGGTGACTGAATTAATGAGCATGTCAGCTCAAGCACTTAGGAATTTGGGGTCTGTTTTACTGACCAAAATGAGAGGGAGTCTGGGGTCAGCAGTCAGTCTCTGGGATTTATCTTACTGGACCACATGGAGACCCTGGGGTCAGTGGTTGGTATCTAGAAAGGAGTTGTGTAGGGAGGGATTAATGCTTTAGCCTTTCCCAGAGACTGCCTTTCTAGGTTTGATGGACAACTCCGCCCCTGGAATAGTTGTATCACAAAGAAAGAATGTGCTGGTAAAAAATCAATTGCCTCAATGTATGGCTTACTTTCTCATTCTCTATTTCCCAGGTCTGACTATTTGGGGGGTTTGTCATTTTCTACATCTACTATATAAATAAAATGGAGCATGTTGGTGGGGATATAAATTGGTAGAGCATCATGGAAAAGACTGTTCATATTCCTAAAATGAAATAAAAATATAGGAATTCTATGACTGTACAATTCCTCTGTTAGGTATGCACACAGAATAAATGCAATCAGCCCTTGTGGGCATATCTGCACTCCAATATTCATTTCACCTTCACTAACAGTAACCAATATGTAGAAACAAATTAAACCTATGGTGAATGAATACTGGATTAAAAGAATTTTTGGAGACGTATCTGTGTAAATTTTGTTTCACTTTTGAAAAGAAGACGCTGTCCTTTATGATGATGTGAATTAAATTTGAAGACCCATGCTAAGTGAAATAAGCCAGGTAAAAAATATATTGCAGAAGGATCCCAGCAGCATAACCAATACGGAATGATGCAGATAGACGCTGCCTGTTCAACTGCCCAGCTTGCTTTCCCACAAGTTGCCTGGCAGGTTCACATGCACAGGAATTCCTGTCAGGTCCTGGGGGCTCCATTTCACCCAGGGGGATTGATCACCACCATTCTTGAAAGTGGCAGCAGCAGACAGAGAAAGAAGAAGGGGGAATCACCTGCGCGCAGAACACTGAATACATACAAGGAATTTACACAGGCTCTGAAGACAACCTACATCTATATAAGCCACACATAGTCAGTAGGGAAGCTTATATCTGAACCCAGGGTACTGGCCCCATAACTCTGCAACTGTAGTGTGATGTGGAATGTAGATGCCTACATATTAGGTCACTTTTCAGCGCCATTCACCAGGGAGGCCAACTTCCAGCACTGAACTCCAGCAAACCAGGTACACAGACTGTAACTCCATCCCCAACTCCTGAGCAGAAGACTGGGTAGATTCTCTGACTACACAGTTAACTCCAACATCTGGAGGGTGGTGAGAAAATCCTGAAAACCGACATCAGACATCTGCATCTACTGAATGTGAAGGGAACCAGGAAATCTCCCCTCAAGATTTCTTGGCTATGATTTATTTGTGGGTTCACCTTTTTGTTTTGTTTTGTTTATGTTTATTTGTTTTCTGTTTGTTTTTTTAAACTGTGTGTATATGTGTGTGTGTGTGTGCACGCGTATGCACACATGCGTGCATGTGCAAACGTGTTTTTCTCTCTCTTTTCCATTTATCTTTAATTGTTTTGTTTGATTAATATGTTTTCCCCCTTTTCTTTCTTTTTTTTTTTTTTTTTTACTTTTTTTCTTCCCTCTTCTTTTCTCTCCCTATCTATGCCCCACCCTCATACTCTCTACATAGGTGAAAACAAGTTTAATACATGAATTAGGATTTTGAGAACTGGGGAAACTGAATAATATATATATAAGCTGCATTATTTATAGTTTCTTCTCTATTTTTGACTCAATTCTTTTTCACCAATTCTACTACTTTGACATTTTTTTTTACCTCTCTTAACATATACATAAGTTTGGTTTATATACACATTGGTTTTCCCACCAACTTGTTCACTCCAATCTATTTCCTCTCTCTTCTGCTGATATTAAACTACATCCACAGATTTATCTTTCACACTTCCTAAGAAATAACAACTCAATATCCTCACCTCCTTCCTCCTAAGCATATCACATCTGTGTCCAATATTATAAATTATAAACCCCTTTACAAACCTAAAGAGTATATTGGAGACAATATCTGAATTCACTAATTCTGTACATTGTGACCAAATTGTGAAAATCTAAATAGAAAACTGTTTGGTTTTAGAGTATAAAGTGTTTATATGGGGATCTGATAGCATTGCACTACAGGGGAATTATAAAGCTTTAAGGTAAAAACAAAAAAATCAAGGTTCCACAGCACTAGAAGAGAAGTCACACAAGCAATATGAAAAAAACAAGGGAAGAAAATCAACATATTTCATTAGTAGATTCCAGGACAAGCACAGCAGATGAAATGACAGAGAAAGAGTTCAGGAGGTACATAATCCAAATGTTCAACAGTCACAAGAATGATATAATGGACCAAATACAGGTAGTAAAAGATCATTTGACAAAGAACTTCATAAACAAACACAAGAAGCAAAAGATTACTTCAATAGGGAGATAGAGGTTCTAAAAAAAAAACACAAAACAGAAATTCTGGAACGGAAAGAAGCAATAAACCAAATTAAATGTTCAATTGAAAGCAATACCAACAGATTAGACCACTTGGAAGACAGGACCTCAAATAATAAAGACAAAATATATAATTTTTTTTAAAAATGTAGACCACACAGTGAAAATGGTAAGAAATCATGATCAGAACATTCAAAAAATATGGGATAGGGGCTGGGGATATACCTCAGTTGGTAAAGTGCTTGCCTTGCATGCACAAGGCCATGGGTTCAATCCCCAGCACCACCACCAAATATATATATATATATATATATATATATATATATATATATGATCAAATTTAAGAGTTATTGGGATAGAGGAAGGCATAGAGTTCCAAACCAAAGGAATGAGTAATTTTTTCAATAAAATAATAGCAGAAATTTTTCCAAACATGAGGAATGAATGGGAAAACCAAGTTCAAGAGCCTTGCTGAACACCAAATGTACAAAATCACAACAGAACCACACCAAGGCATATTATAATAAAAATTCCTAATGTACAGAATAAAGAGAGAATATTAAAAGCCACAAGAGAAAGGAATCAGATTACACATAGGGGAAAACCACTTAGATTAAGTGCAGATTTTTTAACCCAGACCTTAAAAACTAGAAGATCCAGATCACCTGGCCACTGGCTCACACTGACATCACTTCTGGGGCTGGGAATAGCAGGTTCCCACTGCAGACAGGGCCTGACCAGAGGAAGGGCCCCATCCATTCCCTGGGGAACTGCAACCTGCCCAGCTGCGACTGGGACAAGCGGTAGGCACCCACCAGAAGGAGCGGCCCAGCCAACAGCCCACCTGACCACTGGCCCACACCATCACCAGGGCCAGGAACTGCAGGCTCCACCCTGTGGAAGGGCCCTGCTGCCCACCTGCGTAACCCCCACTGAAACAACGAGACTGGGAGGAGACCAAGGAAGAGGAGAGTGGGGAGAAAAAAGCCAGACTGCCTGCTCCACTACACTGCAGCCAGAAAGTGATCTGGAGTGAGAGGCCCACACCACGCCCACAAATTGGAGAGGCAACCTGCATCTGCCCAGAGAGACACACAGAACTGGGATCCCATAGCTACTCAACCCAACACTAATATAATTATAGGCCTGAGGCTGCCACTGCCACAAAACTGAGTTAGCTACGCTACTACCAAGGAACAACAAAAAGGTCTGGGTAAGACATTGCTAAGATCCCTAGAGACCAGGATGCACCAGAAGGTGCAACCAGTTATGATGTTGTGAACTAACAGGGAATCTTACATGGGGTTGCCTATCTCTTGCTTCTTCTACTAACAGCCAAATCCTAATGATTATACTTTCACTAGTCAAATAATCTAATACCTCTATTTTCTCACATCTTACTTCATAAATGTTTAAGCCAACCTCTAAGTCCCCCCTTGTATCATTAGATACTGTAAACCACCACATAAACATAGAGACTATATGTTATAATATAACTGATCTTATCATTTCTGTTTATAGTGACAAAACTATAAATATAAAAATAGAAACTAACTGATATATGGACACACATTGGGTACATTTAAAGATCTAATATTGATATTTCCCTAAAAAGTGAGGTTCTGGGTAACCTGGAGGGACCTTATAAGACAAAAGGGCAGAAGCTGTAGTACCTCAGGCTTACCTTGCAAGAGAGGAAAATACATAGACATCATAAGGAAACAAGAGAGGAAAATACCCCAAACAAACCAAGATACTACAACAATAGAAACAATAGAAAGCACAGTAGGAGAAATGTCAGAGAAGGAGTTCCAGATATACATAATTAAAATGATAAGGGATTTTAAAAATGACCTAAGTGAACATATACAGGCAAAAATTGATCTCTCCAACAGAGATAAGAGATCAAACACAGGCAACCATCGATCACACTAACAAAGAGATAAGAGAACAAATTCGGGTAGCAAAAGATTACTTCAAGAAAGAGATAGAGAGTTTGAAAAAATAAAAAACAGAAATCTTTGAAATGAAAGAAAGAGTAAGCCACTTAAAAAATTCAATAGAAAGCATCACCTACAGATTGGACGACTGTGGCATCTCCCAATACGAAAGGGTTAATTCGAGGCAGCTGAACTAACATTCTTCCTCATTTATGCAAATAAGTCAAACCCAAGTTCCTTCTCGTCAAATCAAAGGAGTCAAGCTTAGTTCCTCTTTGCTGGAGAGATGCCACTTTTATGCGGCAATAAAAGAGTTAACTTCGTTTGTATATGTTCTTGCTGCATCTTGTCTATGTGTATTCTTACTGTTCCACCTTCTGTTCACACATGTGGCCACCATGTATCGCTATTTTAATAGAATGAAACTGATTCTAAAAGTTGTAGAATCTAGCTGGAAATTTGATAACATTCTTTTTTAATTACTGATATAATTAGTTCCTAATAGAGAAGGAGCTTAATATATGCCTACTGTTTTAACTTCTTTTGTTTTAATCATTATGTACCAAGAAAAGGCTGTTAGAATCTCTTTGTAATTGAAAAAGTCTTCTTTTGTTTTCAGAGTAGTTACATAGAAGTAGTTCATTAGGGTAAAGTTCTTCAAAACTAGCATCTGGCTATGCCTCCCTTTTTCTACCCCTAGGTTGTAAATAAGACTATGATAAATAGTGCTTTGAAATCCAGGCAGTTGTACAAGTGTCCAGAGAAATGGCTGCAAGGAATTCTTAAGAAGATAAATTTAAACCCAATCTACTGAAGATAAACGTAAAGAAATTGTAGAGAGTTCAAAAACAGCATGTTTATACAAAACCTTGAGATGTTGAGTAAAAGATAAAATGTAATCGGCAAAAGGTTACTGCTTCCCTGGGTCTTATGACTATATGTAACCACAACAAAGGAATATGTGCTGCGATGGAGTGTGCTTATATACTTGCTAAAACGTGAAAGTAGCCGGGCGCGGTGATGCATGCCTATAATCCCAGCACTTGGGAGGCTGAGGCAGAAGGATCGCAAGTTCAAAGCCAGCCTCAGCAATGGTGAAGAACTTAGCAACTCAGTGAGACCCTGTCTCTAATAAAATACAAAAAAGGGCTGGGAATGTGGCCCAGTGGTCGAGTGACCCTGAGTTCAATCCCCGGTACCAAAAAAAAAAAAAAAAAAAAGTGAAAGTAAAGAGAGGATTTCAGCAGCCTGACTCATGTTGATTTCTTCTGCCATAGTCACTGACTCTCCTCACTAGCACCGTCGAGATTCACCCTTTCATCACCGTGGAAGCTGGCCTTCCACACCACTGTATCTGAAAATGGGAATCATGGAAGCTATTTGACTTAATAATGTGTTTTTTATTATTGATACTTATGATATGGATGACAGGAAATTTACCAATTCCAAAAGAGAAAAACATGTTGTTCAGACATGCAAGAATATTTCTAGAATGGATCTAAAAACATAATTGAAAAATGTCCACAGGTGTCTGGGAGAAACTTGGGCAACAAGAGTTGTTTGCCCCTCAGTTAATAATTTCTACAGAGCCTCCTATTCTAAGGCCATAACCTTGTAAAGGCCTAATTACGGAGAAAGAATTATTTTACCCACAGCACAGGGCCCACCATACATAGCCTACTTGATTAAAGGAAGATTATAGTATCCTCCAAAAGACCCCCCTTTACCTTACACAGGGATTTATGATGAGGATGGAGAACACATAGCTAATATTTATGGCAAATTGGTTGACATACCGGGTTGCCACACAAAGCCTACCTTTTAGTCAAAGATTATAAAGATTTAAGGCCTGGTGCACTTTAACAAAAGAATAAAGAAACCCTCTGAGAAAGCAACTCAACAGGTATGATCACAAGCAGTTACAGATTTCTATTATTCCTTCTCCACTCCCACTGCTCCACTTGACTAATATTTAAAAAGTAGGTACTGCATGTCAAAATTAGAATAGGACATGTGTTTCTTAAAAGAAGGACTACAAGAGTTATCGATGATTATAGAAATACTTTTAGAATCATAAGCTTTCAGGTGTAGGTATACTTTAAAGTTAAAGATTAATGATAGGTTAGAAGACATAGAGTCTGGTTACATAGTCTGGCACCTGTTAAAAAAGGGAATGTTATATTCTGGGAGAATTATACATATCTGAAAACTGTAAATTAATGACACAATTTGGTGGAATGATTCTGTTCCTATAATGAAAGAAAAATCATATAAATAAAGACCCAAAGAAATCAGGATTAGCGCTCTCTCTGGAGATTGCTCGAACAGAACAACTCCTTGTCCTATTCCTTGAGCCGATGATACTCATCCTTCAGGACCCCTTGGATCCCATTGGGGCTGGAACCCAGCAGAGGAGGGAGGGGCCGGAGGTGAAGGTGAGGATAGAGGGGTGAGGAGGAAGGAGCCAGAGGAGGGAAAATGAGAGGGGATGGATTTGAGATGGAGGGAGGATGTTCCAAGAGGAAAGTAGTCTCTGCTTCAGAATTATCTAAAACCGGGAGTCCAGGGGATTTCTGATTCGAAGGTTTCTTTTGAGCCATTCTAATTCACAGAATTTTGTAAATCTAATTTGCTAACAGACACTCCGTAGTCAGAAGCACATTTCTGGAAGTCCTGAAAATTGTCTAAGACACAGATTAAGACTGTGACACACTGAGTTGATTGGTTCTGTCCCATGGTTGACTGAACTGAACAGAGACTCGGCACAGAGAGCAAAGCAAAGGCACAGATAGCCACAAACTAGACCAACTACAGAAAGACAAACAGAAAATGACCAAATTAGGCCACACAGGGTTGGGGGGCCCACAAGTGAACCAGGGCGATGTCTCACCTGGTCCTTGGACTCAGTGCAAGTGACTGCATCCAGACTGACCTTGTCCCCCAGAGAGTTAACTCACCAGATCACAGATCACAGGTGGCTTTGTGAATTGTCCTGATGACGGGCTGGAATCCTCCCAGGAGTGAGGCTTAGGAATGTCTCTCAGGAGCTCCCCTCTACTCCAGGAGGGAGTCCAGGAAACCATGAAGGAAGTTAATTTGGGTGTGACTGGCAAGAAAAAAGGATCTCATGGGACCTCCAAAAATGTTGTGCCCAGCAAAATATGGATTAAAACTCCAAGCCACGTCACACTTGAGACAAAAAAAAAAAAAAAAAAAAAAAAAAAAGCCTTCATTAAGCTGATCACAGCACGCATCACACAGCACGACAAGATGACATGATGGCAGTTATTTTCAAGGGTTTATAATTGGTTTTTCAGCCAATGTAAGCAAGCCATGATACAGAAGCTGAATTGGTCAGTTAGTGAGACAATGCAATGGGTATAATTGTATTTCCCATGGGACTTTTCAGGTTGGCATAGCAGCAAGCAAGTAGAAGGGAAGAGGGGGTCAAAATGATCCTAGTTGAGTACACATCAGACAATGATTACTAATGTCTAGACAATAAATCTCTGACAAGGTACATTGCCCAAGAAAAATGGAAACAAAAGAGAACAATTTTACATTGTATAAGAATTGCTATTTTTGTGTTGCCAAGCATGTTATGCTAGGTAATGATTAATGGGTACAGACGCGGGGCTTTCCATGTTCTATTATTTCTGAGAAAGAGAACTATTTCTCAGAACTCCTAAGATGGCTGCTGAAGAACAAGATGAAGTCCATTTAGTTCTCTCTTTTTTTTTAATATTTATTTATTTGCCTCGGTTGTACACAATGCCTTTATCTTTACGTGGTACTGAGGATTGAACCCAGGTCGTGCATGTGCTAGGCAAGCGTTTTACCACTGAGCCACAATCCCAGCCCCCTTTAGTTCTCTTATCACAGCCAAAGGGAGCTATCTCCACATCACTCCTTCCTTCACTCAGGAAGTGGCCCCTGAGGTGCTACGACTGATTAATAGGACAAGGGCTCCACAGGGATCTGGGTGGCAGCACTTTGCTTCTTGATTAATGTGGAAGGGTCTGAGAACTGGTCTGGAAGGATCCCCAGAAATGCATGTCTTCCCCAAACATTGCCCCCAAGCTTTCTGGAGCATGTATCCCAGTTAATGGGGCACCAAGACATGAATTCTACAATGGACTAATCAGCAGCTGTGAGAAGGGACAGAGTGGAGAGCGAGCAAACACCTCCAGGAGACTCACTGTGCTCAAGGCTAGGCAGCAGATATGATCGTCTAGGCGCTGGGAGGCCCATGCATGTGGGAGAGACTCTTGGCCCTTGGCTAAGCAGGTGAAAACAGCTCAAGTGTGTTAGGAAAGCCTACACACAAGCAAGCCTGTGGGAACACCTGCACAGGATGGAACATTCCGCTGTGGCCACCAGCAGAAAAAACCACTTCCTCATAGACTTGCTGCTGCCAGGCAAAATTGACTGCTGCCAGGCAGAATTTCTATTACCACGCAGACTTGCTGTTGCCAGGGAGACCAAAGGGTCTGTCACTCTGTGACATAAGGTGATTGGATAAAAGCCCTTAAATAGCTAAGATGTGGCTGCAATAAGTGAGTATGCAAGCAGCTCACTACTGCCTTGCCTCTCACCTAACTCTCGGAGTCTGAGTGTTGACTAGTCACTGTGTTTCGCAATGGTGTGTGGGGTTTGACTCCACGCCTCTTACCTCAAGTGACTGAGCTCAGCCGAGACCCACGGTAACCAACAATATCTGACGCCCAAGGTGGGTCTCAACCACTCACACATCAGGACTGGTGAGGGTCCTCCAGTTTTCGGTAAGTAGGCCCCTTTATATTTGGTGTGCCTGACGGTTTGGTGGGGTGAGAGCTGGACCCCATCCTCCTCCCCATTTCCTTTGTTTGTCTCATCAAAACAAAAATTCTCCCAAGTTGAGGCACACACCATCACATTGGTTTGGGTGCCACATTGCAGCTCTCCTTTATTTTGATTCACCTGGCAAATTCACATGAGGGATAGATCGTCCCAGAATTCAGAACCTTGATTTTCTCTCTTTGGAGGGAATTTCGCTCCAGAGACATCGTGTTGGTATATGGTCGTGGCCTAAAAAACCATGAAAGTCCCCAACTAAGCACAAGACACCAGATCCTAAACACACTTTTTGTATGTCTCAGTCAGGGCCAACCTTGTCAGGCCCAGGGGGCACCAGCATCCCCTGCCACAGGCAGGCGCCACACCACCTGGTGGGGGCGGCAGTGCGATGGGGGCTCCATTCCCCTCCCTCGCCTGCCTCTGGCCCCCCGCTAGCACGTGGCCCTTCCCCCACTGTCTCCTGTATGTTCCATCAGCAGTGGCGGCTGCATTGGTCTGCTCCGCTGGGTCCACCCTCAAGCAGCAGTTTCACGTGGCACCTTTCCTCCACCGGGGCCTAGCAGCCAAGGGGCTGGGTCATTTGGGCTGGGGCACAAAGCGGGGCTAGGCACCACCCCATGCCCTCCACACCCGGGTCACCTCCCCAACCGGACCCACCCCCATGGCCTGCTCCTCTGCCTGGACCCCAGCACGCTCCTCCCCTGCCTACTTTCCCTCCCCCAATATACCCATGGAGGGAATTACTAACTGCCACCATCCAAAAGCTTTGGCTCTTCAGAGTCTCCCTTTTGCTCCATGAAATTTTCCGGCCTATCCTGTAAAAATTGGACGCAATGGTGATGTTGAACCATGATTCCCAACATCGCTCCCTGATTTGGCCTTACTCAAGGAAGCCTCACAAGAATCTGGACCTGACTCTCCTTATTTTGAGGAGGTCCTTAACCAATGGTCCACCCACAAACTGCCAGGAGTAATTTATCCTATGGCCTCCCTATAACATTGGATATGCTCACTGGACGCGGTGCTTATGTGAATCCTCAGGAACAGGCATGTATTGGGAACCTCATATTTTTTGATCAGGTGAAAGACATCACTTTAAAAAGCTCAAAACATAATACCCTCTACACCCAGCAGTAAATGAGAGATTATTAAAGATCACTCACAACCTCAAACAGCAAAAACTATTGGTGCCCTCCAATAGTCCATGCAACACCCCTATTTTAGAAATTCAAAAATCTAATTGGGTATGGCTCCTAGTCCAGGACCTCAAAATAATTAATGAAGCAGATGTTCTCCTCCACCCTATAGTTCCTTACACAAATACTCTGTTATCTGAAATTCTAGCAGCTGCTGCTTGGTTTACTGTGTTAAATTTAAAAGATGCCTTTTTCTATATAGCCCTAGACTCCCAATTGCAATATCTGTTTGCCTTTGAGGAATCAGATAGTGGATCCCAATTGACCTGGACAGTATTGCCTCAAAGATTTAGAGACAGCCCTCACCTATTTGGCCAAACCCTAGCTAAGAACTTAAAAAAAATTCAGACATAAAACATCTGTGATTGTCCTCCAATTTAAGGCATTAAGTGGGGCCTTATTTGAGGCCCTGTCCTCAGTTTACCTATAGAGCAAGATTTAACCTGTTTGTCACTGAGAGATGAGAAACAGCTATGGGAGTGGTCACACAGAAGAATGAACCTGCTCAACAGCCAGTAGCTTATCTCAGTAAGGAGCTTAACATTGTAGCTTTGTTCTCAAAAGCAATATAAACTAAGGTATGGAAATTTTCATCCAAACCTATCTGATTACCAGTCTTTAAAAAGAAAAAAGTAAAAATGTCTTTTACCTGAACTTACATTACCAACCAGTCATTTTTTATAAGACTCTTGCCCTTTTTGTAGATTCAAAATATAGTTTTTGTGAGATCATGTTTTTGATCTTATACACCTAGATTAATGTTTTTCTGATCAGTTCTATTTTTTATTCAATTATGGAGTTTTTAAACATCTGTAACATTACAATGGAGGACAAAAAGCTTCAAGACCTTTGTTATTGTGTTATGTGTGCACACTTGTTATATGTTGTATGTCTATATGTGCATAGGTCTATATCATGTACATGATATCAAGATTGGCAAATAGCAAATGAGTGCTCATAAAAATCTTACAAATGGGGGCTGGGATGTGGCTCAGTAGTAGGGCGCTCGCCTAGCACGTGCATGACCCAGGTTCAATCCTCAGCACCACGTAAAAATACATGCATTGTGTACAACTAAAAGCAAATAAATAAATATTTTTAAAAATCTTACAAATGGATCTGAATACCTTTAATTCACGTGATTTAAAATGGTTCAATTTAAATTGGGTAAATAACAAAAAATAATGATGCCTTTAAAATTAAACTTAATACATAAGTCTCGCTAGGTGGTCAAAAAACTAATAAAATGTTGAATCAAATATCCCTTGGTTCTAGGACTTCTCTTCAACAAGGAAGAAAGGGTTAATAGTGTTCAATACACTTGTCTGATATTGTAGTAAAATAAGTAAAATAAATTTGACATGAGATTACTCATATATAAACATCTTATTAATTTACAAGGTAAACATGCTAATTGTTAATAAATACCATCAAGTACTCTTAACTCCTTAAATTCCATTGTGTAACATTATTGATTGTTTTCATAAATTGATAAATTAAAAAAGGGGTTTTAAAGTTGCTTTGTCATCACTGAAAAAGGTTCACATTGTGTTTTCATAAAATGGCAAACAGATGTGCATGATTCTATATACAAAGGTTTATAGAAGATTTCTACATATACAAAGGTTAAAAAGTTTCAACCATTCTAATTAAAAGTACTCTAAATAACAAAATATTTTTATTAAGATAAAATAAGTTGTCTAAATTCATGTTATTACAAGGATTGCTTCAAAATGTGAATGAAAACGAGACTTCAAGATTAAAAAAAAGTCTTTATATGATAAAACAAATAAGAGGGTTTATGTAAAACATGTAAAAGGTCTGTGTAAGTTGGTTAAATAAGTATACAAAACAACCGAGAAAAGCTATCTAAGGTTTTTTTTAATGTACTGATATAAACCAAAGTTTAATCTATGTGGTAAGAGAACAAATATTTATTAAAATATTGTGTTTATTAAGTTTTGGGTTTTCTTGAGCAAGTAATCTTAAAGGAATTAAGAATTATACAGCTGTGGTTAAACAACAACTGTTATTTTGTAATAGTGTAATGTTATTTCTTTAAGAGTTAAACTTGATTAATATAAAAACATCAATGTAATCGTGGTGCTATTACTCCTTGTATATTAAATGTGTTCATATTTTTAGGTATACAAGCCTTAAGATAGAAGCTTTTAAAGAGCATTATATCAAGCTGGTGTTGTCCAAACTAGAGTTTTATGGTAATTTTAGGCTTATAAATGTAACATATTGGAGACTTATTTATAGCATTTAAAATGTGTTCTATAACTGTTCTTGTTATCAATAAGATATAAAGTTTTATGTTACTTTTTACACTGGGGTACTATTTAAATGTTTTTTTTTTTAAGTTAATGAGAGCCTACTCTATATAAAGGTTAATATTATAAAACACAAAAGCATTTTGCTACTTTTCCACAAAAGGTTAAAAGCTCTCAGCCTTTCTTTAATTTATTCTAAATATACTCTGTACAGATAGGATAATACAGACTCCAATTAATAGAGAGGGCAAATGACTGTAAGGTTATAAACATTAAAGCAAAGCCCAGTGCTCTTAATTTAAGACTGGTGAGACTAATTTGTTAGATGTTTAAGATCAAGACTTTAAAGCTAAAGTAAAAGGGCCAAGGAAACCAATATTTGGCTCTTGCCCTCAGGGTCAGTCTGAATCCAGGGAACAGGGAACTTCTCTAAGGATCTTGGCAACTCTGGGCCACATAACCTCCTGATCAAGGAGATAATGAGACCCCTGGAGAACAGAAGCCAATCAGTGCCCTTGCTATGAAGAGGAGGGTCCTTGGAGAAGGGAGACATCCCTGATGTTTCCAAGGGAAGCCACATGGTCAAGCAAGACCCAGACCCATCCTAACACTAGCACAATGGCACTAGCAGAACAAAGAAGCTGCTCTGAAGTCCCGCCAAGAGTGACTCCCATGGGAGCTCAGCTGATTCTTAACAATAGATTGAAGCAAAACTCAGTTTGACCTACTTCATTGTAAACACCTAGAAAAAACAGTTAAAAGCAAAACACAGCCATTCTGAGACACTTAAAAAATAATAGTTAAATATAACTTAAGATATACACTTACATTAGCCCCCAAAATTAGTAAGGCTGGAGGCTACAAAAGAGAGATCCTTAGACAGGAATGCCTGATAACTATAAAAAGGAACAGTTTAACTATTAAAGAACTGCAAGAGTTAAAAGTTTTAGTCAGTTTAAGCCTATACATCTTCCTAACCTCCTACACAGGTAGGGTTAATATTTGCTAACATGATTATCTAGCCCTAAGTAACACAAATAAAAGGTTCCCTGCTACAGGACATATCCTGGGGACAAAACCCGAAGGGGGGAAAAAATGAAGAGATTACGAGATCACTGCCACCATAATGCTTACTATCCTTTTTCTGTGGCTGCAACTGCTGCATCGACTGCTGCCCTACTTCAGGCTGTAACTACTGCATCTACCTTACAGGAAGCCATCTCCACCACTGTCAGAACTCAGGCAGGATCTTCTGTTATTTCAAAAATGACTCTCTTACTGCTTTTTGCTATCATTACTACTGACTCACAAATGCATGCATGGTGGGTAGGAGCCCATTCTCTGGGGATCTTATTACTTATTGGTTTGGACGAAACCTTATTGTCTTACTTGTTTTCTACTAATGTTACCTCTCAATGCCCTGTCACATCTGATCCCATGATACAACACCCCTGTAACCTATCCCTTTCAGTTAGTCATACCTGAACTTTCTTACTTCTTGTTGATGTTTCTAAGGCAGCAGAGTTATGTCAATCCATGTTATGTTTCCATAATGACACCCTTTGGGAACCTGGGCAGGGAGGCATTATGGGATATAGACCCCTCTCTATAAGAAGCCTAGCAAAGATGTTTATCAGTATAACCATTGGGAAGCATAAGTCCTCCCTCAAAGCCAAATCTCCAAAGTCAGGCACATCTCCAAAATCAACTACCAAAAGTAACTTGGCCAAAGGTGTTGCTGTACCTCCTTGAGCCAGAACCCTCCATTCATGGCCCCGACCATTTTTACAGCCTTGCCCATGGCACAGATATATAATACCTCCAAAAGAGATTACATGGAGAAATTGTCTCTCCACCACTAAGCCATTCCTTCTCTCAGACAAGCTTATTAGCTGGTCTAGGCCATATATATATATATATATATATATATATATATATATATATATGCAAGGAGGTTATTTCAAAGCCAATTCAAAGGGCACAAAAGATACTGGAAATGGCACAATAATTGGACTACAAGTGCCCAAATAATTGAAAGTGGAAAAATTTACCGTCCTGCACAATTGGGTAAACAATTAATATGTGGCTCCTATAAATGCATAGATGTCAGCCCTGTTATTACCATTGATGCCATTTGGTTCAATGAAGTTCCCTAAATTCATGCTCACTACGAAGGGGTCTGTCTGTATTAAGCCACCCTATTTCTTTGTGACCTCTACAAATTACCCCACTAAAGGATATCTCAGTTATACAGATTCCTCTTGTGTTCTGACCAATTGTTATAATTCTGCTGTCAAAACAGCAGTACTAATGAAGACAATCCCCATACTATGGTTCCAACAGATGAGAGTTTTTCCATCCAAGAGGTACACTTTACAAAAGAAATCTCCCTCCTGCATTCAAAGCGAGACTTTGGAATCACGACTGCCATTACACCAATCCCCGTTAAAAATGTCACAAAGGCTTGACTTAAATTAGCCAAGCAATTAAAGGGACCCTGGAATTTAGCTTTTAGAAGTTTCACTATGACCCTGCATTCCCAAATCCTTAGCCTAAATGAAATTAGAGCAAACCTAATCCTCAACCCTCATTCCTGCAAAAGCTTTGGAATAAACTTACCACCTTGTTTGACCCTGCTAATTAATTTATAGTTGAAATAGGTATTGTTTGTATTATTGTGTTATATGCTTTTATAAAATGCCTTCAAAATAGAGTTAATAAGATAGAAATTAAGCAAGCAATGTTAATATATACATGTAGAGAGGAGCAAAAACAAGGGAAGGAGAAAATTATCTGTGGATGTCAGCCATAAATTGGGTCTAACAAAAATCTTTAAAATGTTAAATTGTTTTACTTGACTTTCTCTTTATTACAATCATAATGGTGATAATTATAATAAAATGCTTTCTAAAATGTAATTTCTAAAAGGATCCATTGTTTCATACGACCTTCTCTACATTATAATCATAATGCTTCTAAAATGTAATATCTATGATGCTCATAGTTATGATAAGATGCCTTTAAAATAGAATCTCCCTTAAATGCTGCGGGGTGCCAGTTACTTGGGCCCTCCTAAGAAATCCCTGGTCCAAATTACCTTAAAGGTGTACACCCTCATATGGCCAAAGTACCTTCAATGGGCATCCAAACAGATCCTTACAGCCACCCCCATGTGGGCACCCATAAAATGGTTAGTCAATGATGGGTAATATCCCTCATGAGAGGGACAACCTAACACAGGCACAGTCAGAAAAGGGACCCACTCTGGGATGCCAAAAGGGAGCCAACAGTGGTGAGACAAAGAATCTCACCACCACCACCCCCTGAGTGTTCTCTGCACATGGCCTCGTATAGTGTACACTACTTAGTCATTAGATTTGAGTCCACCATTAAAAACTAAAAAGGAAAGAAATATGAGAGAGACTTTTGGCTTTTGGCTAAGTAGGTGCAAACAGCTCAAGTGTGTTAGGAAAACCTACACACAAACAAGCCTGTGGGAACACCTGCACAGGGTGGTACATTCCTCTGTGGCCAGCCAGCAGAGAAAACCACTTCCTCATAGACTTTCTGCTGCCAGGCAGAACTGACTGCTGCCAGGCAGAATTGCTGTTACTAAAATGTGAAAAATACAAATACTTGTGTAAACATAAGTCTTTCCCAAAACTGTCCTCAGTTTTTTGGAAAAACTACCCTTCCCCTAGCGGTCAGACTGACCCAAAACTTATTCTTGTTCCTTATTTTGTCTAGCTTGCAAAGCTGGGTGGCTGATCACCCTTCCCCTAGCGGTCAGGCTAACCCAAAACTCAAAAATAATGCTTTGTACGTGACTTTATATGTTAACCAATCAAAAGAGCGCTGTGAATCCCCCCCCCCTTAGCTTGTATGTATTTCATTATAAAAACCCTGCTAAATCTGGGCTCGGGGCCTCTTAGCATGACCGGTTACCAAGTGCACAGAGGACCAAGCTCGAGCTTGCTAATAAATGACTCTTTGTTATTTACATTGACCAAGAACTCTGGTGGTCTTCTTGGGGGTCCCAAGCCACGGGGCACAACATCTTGGGGGCTCATCCGGGATCCCCCAAGCCCACCCAGACACCTGATCATAGGGTCATTAACATTAAGCAACATCAATGGCCGGTGAGTAAAAGGCATTTTCGCATTTTTCTGTTCTGTCTGGATTGCCTGCAGGTGCTGGTTCCGGGCTGGTGGAATCCTGGCGGATGCGCTAGAGGATCCCCAGCAGGATTGTGGGAGATGTCCCCCTGATCTGGGTGACTTTTGTCACAATCTGGGCGACCTTTGTGTCACAATCTGGGTGACTTTTGTGTCACATCTGGGGCGACTTTATGTCGTGGGCAAATTTTTGTTGCATCTGGAAAGCCTCTTGAGGTCTGTTGGGCAAGCTGCCCTCAGGAATTCTTGCTCTTGTAGACAAGGTACCAACTGGAAAGTTTTGATTTTGTGCACTGTTTGTCTGTTTGTGTTTTGTGTTAAATGGACTTTCATTTTCATTTTTGTCTTGTCATTATATCAGTCTGTCACTGTGCTTTCTCACTCCTCTAAATCTTCCCCATTTTCAATCTGGAGGAAGATGGGTCTATAAATCTCCTGACGGAGAGAAGAAACAACGATCTGAGGTCAAATTTATTTCATCCTTTTAAAATTATACAGGAGGCAAATTTACAACCAGTTAGACCGCCGATAGCTGCTTTCTGTTGTGGTGATATCGCCAACCCACGTCGGCGCCGTTTGATTTGTTTCTTTTTATCTATTTAACACATTCCTCCTTTTCTTGACAGTTGGATTCCTGGCCACTAAGGAGATGGGCCAGGTTCAGAGTACCCCCTTTTCCTTTGACCCCCTCCCATTTGCCGGCCCCTATCCCTCCTCAAAGCCCAGGTCAACCGGCGGCAGAAAAGAGAAGCTGCAACAGCCAGAGACAAAAAAGGAAGGACTGGCTTGGGAGGCCCAGCAAGAAAAACCCAAGGACGAGTCCAGCGGGCAGCCAGCCCCCATCAACCAGAGGCCCCAGACTTTACTATCACACTGCCGCCTTCCTTTAAGTTGGTTAAAGAGTTAAAAACTGCAATCAAAGATTTTGGCTCAACTTCCCCTTTATACTAATTGATTCTATTGCTGTAAAATAGATAACTTTTTAATTGGCAACAAGGCTTAACCTTTCCTATGTTGATAAAAGTGAAACTTGATTTACACCACAAAGATAATTCTCGCTGCCAAAAGCTACTCTCTAGCCCATATCCAAAGCATAACAACTACTGCTGCTGCTGTTTTAAAGGGCCAGCCTTATTTGCTATTTTTAAAAAATATGATTAAACTCCTGTTCTTGATAAGTTTCTTATTACAGTGTCTGAAAGGTATTGCTTTTCTTGCAGGCAGCAGAGGAAGTGGTGGTCAGCACCCCATCAGCACCCCGCCTTCACCTCACGCCCCCTCGGGAGCCACGGCCCGCCGTACCCTCACTTTTCTTGTGGGCAATTAGGGCATTTCAATCATGCCTGCCAGGCTTCTACAATATTTAAGAGCAATTAACAAAACTATTGATTTGCAAGACTGCTTCTTTGTTGTTCCATTGTGCAGGCGGAATTGTTTCTAGAAATAAACAGATATAGGGATTAACACATAAGAGAAAGATATCAAAAAGTTATAGATATGAAAGCCATATTTGGTAAGAGAAAAAGAAAATGTTTCAAGAAAGTCTTTATATGATAAAATAGATGAAAAGGTTTATGATGAAAAGTTAGACATAAAGTTTATGTTGGGAAATTAGATACAAGGTTTATGATGGGAAATTGGATATGGGGTTTATGATAGGAAATTAAATATAAGGTTTATAAAAAAGGTTTAAAGTAAGTGATAAGAAAGTCTAAGTAAGTGATAAGAGGGTCTGAGTAAGTGATAAGAGGGTCTGAGTGAGTGATAAGAGGGTCTAAGTAAGTGAAATAATAAAAAGTCTATGTAAGTAAAAGATAAATTTCAAAAAGTTTGTGATTAACTTGGCAATAACTAACAAACCTCTGGTAAAATAAAAAAAAAAAACCTGATGTCCTTTAGACATCTGATCAATGGAGGCCAGGAAACTGGTCCCTGGGGATGATGGACACCCCACTGTAAACCCTCACTTAATCAATACTTCCCTCCCCCTGTCCAGGCCTCCTCAAGATGAATGGGGTTACAATACAGCTTCAGGTAGGGAGAGGCTCCTGGTCTATCACCAGACTCTAATGGGGGGTCTCCAGGCAGCGGCTCGCAAGCCCACTAATTTGGCCAAGGTATACTCAGTTATGCAGGAAAGATATGAGTCACATTCTGCTTATTTAGAAAGATTAATGGAGGCATTCAGGCAATACACCCCTATAGATCCAGAATTACCAGAGAACCAGGCAGCAGTAGTGATATCCTTTGTCAATGAGGCAGCATCAGATATAAAGCACAAGTTGCAGAAAATAAAAAATTTAAAAGAGAAAAATATTCAAGACTTGTTAAAGATAGTTCAGAGGATGTTTAATTATAGAGACGCACCAGAAGAAAAACAACTTAGGGCTACTAGAGAGATAATCAGTGGCAGATTAAGAAACCATCAGTCCTGGTCACCCACGACAAGATAAGGGACTAGAGGTGACGGGGTTTAGATCCCCTCCCCGAACCTAGGGTAACTCTAAGAGTGGAGGGGACCCCAATGCAATTTCTGGTGGATGCAGGGGCCCAATATTCAGCTCTGACTGACCCCCAAGGAAAAATTTCGACAAACACCTCATGTGTGCAAGGGGCTACGGAGATTAAAAAATACCCATGGACAACTGAAAGAACGGTAGACTTGGGAACGGGAAAAGTGTCCCACTCGTTCTTAGTCATACCTGACAGCCCCTACCCTTTGCTGGGATGAGACTTACTAACTAAGATTGGGACCCAAATTCATTTCCACCCTGAAGGGGCCCAAATGACAGATGGACAAGGAAGGCTATTGCCCATGCTAACTCTTGCCCTAGAAGATGAGTACCGGCTACACTAACAACCGCAGCCTCCCAACAGGGACGTCAAAAACTGGGTACAGCAGTTCCCCAGGCATGGGCAGAAACTGGGGGAATTAGACTGGCCAAACATTGGCCGGCTATATACATGGAGACAAAACCAGGTGTTGACCCTGCCAGTCAGCATGGAACACCCCCCTGCTTCCGGTACGGAAGCCCAACTCAAACAAGTACCGCCCAGTACAGGACCTGAGAGAGGTAAACAAGAGGGTAACAGACATACACCCTACTATGCCTAATCCATATACACTTTTAAGTGCACTTCCTCCTTACAGACAATGGTATATACGGTACTTGATTTGAAAAATGTCTTCTTCAGTTTGCCTCTAGCTCCAAGGAGCCAAGAGCTGTTTGCCTTTGAATGGACAGACATCGACAAAGGCATCAATGGACAACTTACTTGGATAAGATTGCCACAGAGATTCAAAAATTCTCCAACCCTGTTTGATGAGGCCTTACATGAAGATCTGGGTAAGTTCAAATGAGATCATCCTGGTCTAACCCTGTTGCAGTATGTAGACAATCTCCTTATAACTGCTGAAAGCAGAGACAGATGCATCCGAGGGACGCTGGGTAAACTGGGATACCGGGCCTCAGTGAAGAAGGCCCAGATCTGCAAGTCTGAGGTAATGTACTTGGGCTGTCTCCTAAAGGGGGGAAAGCGATGGCTGACACAAGCCCGGAAAGAGACTATTCTAAAAATTCCAAAGCCCCAATCCCCACGTCAAGTAAGAGAGTTTCTGGGATCAGCCGGCTTCTGATGATTATGGATTCCAAGGTTTGCAAAATTAGCCAAACCACTATATGAGGCCACAAGAGAAAAACAGCCCTTTAATTGGACAAAAGAAACATATAAATCATTTCAACAGATCAAAGATGCTCTGTTGTCGGTCCCAGCCCTGGGACTCCCAGATGTTGCCAAACCATTTTTTCTATATATAGATGAAAATAAGGACATAGCAAAGGGGGTCTTGACCCAATATTTAGGCCCCTGGAAGAGACTGGTGGCCTACCTGTCAAAGAAACTGGACCCAGTGGCGGCAGGCTGGCCCCCATGCTTAAGCATGATTGCTGCCAAAGCCCTTATGGTAAAAGATGCTGACAAACTGACTATGGGACAAGAGTTACATGTGACCACTCCACATGCTATTGAAGGTGTTCTGAGACAACCCCCGGATCGGTGGCTCAATAATGCCTGGCTCACTCACTATCAGAGCCTATTGCTTAACCCTCTCAGGATCATCTTTCAGGCACCCTCGACACTCAATCCCACGATGCTGCTGCCAGACACTGATATGGACAAGCCCTTGCACGATTGCTCAGAAGTTCTAGCCCAGGTTCATGGGCTCAGAGAAGACCTGTGATATCTACCACTGCCAGATGCAGATGCAGTATGGTTCACGGATGGGAGCAGCTTCATGCATCAAGATCAGAGGTATGCGGGCGTGGCAGTGGTGACTGAGACAGAGGTGATTTGGGCTGAGCCACTGCCAGTGGGCACTTCTGCCCAAAAAGCAGAACTGATAGCCATGACTAAGGCACTGACACTGGGAGAGGGAAAAAAAATTGACTGTATATATGGACAGCCGTTATGCTTTTGCAACTGCCCACATTCACAGGGCCATTTATAGAAAAAGGGGAATGCTGACTGCAGAAAGAAAATCCACTAAGAACAAAGAAAAAATTGTGTCCCTGATAGACGCCCTCCAGTTGCCTAAGAAATTGGCCATCATCCATTGCCCCGGACATCAAAAACCAACTGATCCCGTATCCAGGGGCAACAGCCTAGCTGATAAGACAGCACGGGAAATAACACTTCAGAGAGAACTGATTATAGTCGCTCATCTCCCAGACCCTGGCCCACGCATCCTCCCAAAAGACCCAGCCTACACAGAAGAAGACCTGTTGTGGATCCGCCAACAGCCTATGGTCCAATGCTTAGATGGATAGTGGAGAGACTCCAGTTGCTGCTTAATCCTTCCAGAACTGTTGGGACAGAGGGTATTGTGCAGGCTCCACCAAAACACCCACATGGAGACAAGGAAACTACAGGACTTGATGCGGCAGGCAGGAATCAGAGTTAAAGGTGTGCGAGATAAGATAGAACAGATTGTCAAAAATTGTAGGGTATGTAAGTTGACAAATGCAGGACACAGCAAGTGGGAATCAGAAAACAGAGTAAGGGGGGACAGGCCGGGGGCATATTGGGAAATTGATTTCACCGAGGTAAAACCTAGAAAAATATAGATATAAGTACTTATTAGTTTTTGTAGATACTTTTTCAGGTTGGGTAGAGGCGTTTCCCACCAAGCGAGAGATGGCACAAGTGGTGACTAAAAAGATTTTAGAAGACATCCTGCCAAGGTATAGATTTCCTGTTATAATAGGGTCAGACAACGGGCCAGCATTTACTTCCCAGGTAAGTCAAGGGCTGGCATGGATACTTGGGACAGATTGGAAATTACATTGTGCATACCAACCCAAGAGCTCAGGACAGGTAAGAAAAATGAACAAAACCCTAAAAGAGACCTTGACCAAATTAACCATAGAGACTGGAGGTGACTGGGTGGCCCTCCTTCCCTATGCCCTTTTAAAAGTGCGTAATTCCCCCTACAAGATGGAGCTTACCCCCTATGAGATTATGTTTGGGGCTCCACTCCCAATAATCCCCAACCTAACCAAACAACTCCTAAAAGAAGATGAGGCAGATGATCTTGAACTCTTGTTTTTCCTCTAGGCCCTGCAGAGGGCCCACAAGGGGTTTGGCTGAAGCTCAAAACCTGTATGAATCAAGACCACCCCCCATTCCCCACAACTTCCAACCGGGCGACTGAGTATTGGTGAAGCGACACCTCCGATCTTGAAATTTGGGAAGGTTATCTTTTGAAAAGTGAAGTGAGGAAGAATAAATTGGAAATAATGGAGAAGTATGTGAGCACAAATCACCTTCCCCATTTTTAAATTTTTGGTACTGGGGATTGAACCCAGCAATGCTTGACCACCTCTTCATTCCTTTTTTCCTATATTTTTAAACTGGTGCATTACAGTTGTACATAGTTGTGGAATTTGTTGTTATGTATTCATACATACACACAATCTAACAATATAATTTGGAAAATATCTTTCTTCAGTATTTCCCCTTTCCCACCCCTGCTCTTTCCCCCTGGTCCCTTTCCTATACTCTCCTGATTTCCCTCTGATATCCATGTGATCCCCCAACCCTTCATTCCCTCTAGCTTCCACATAAGAAAAAAAAACACATGACAGTCAATCTTCTGAATCTGGCTTATCTTGCTTAACATAATGTTCCATTCATTCATTCTAAAGTTCCATGCAGGGCTGGGAATATACCTCATTTGGTAGATGTTTACTTCTCATGCATAAGTCTCTGGGTTCAATCCCTAGCACCACCACCAACAAAAAACCCTATGCATTTTCTTGCAAATTACATAATTTCATTTTTCTTTATGGTGAATAAAATATCATTGTGTATATATATCACATTTCTTTATCCACTCTTCTATTAATGGATATCTGGGTTGGTTTTTTTGTTGTTGTTTTTTGTTTTTGTTTTTGTTTTTGTTTTGTTGTTTTTTTTTTTTTTGTTTTGTTTTGTTTTGTTTTGTTTTAACCAGGGATTGAACTCAAGGGCACTAGACCACTGGGCCACATCCCCAGCCCATTTTTGTATTTTATTAGAGACAGGGTCTCAGTGAGTTGCTAAGTGCCTCGCCATTGCTGAGGCTGGCTTTGAACTCGCGATCCTCCTACCTCAGCCTCCCAAGTGCTGGGATTACAGGCGTGCACCACCACACCTGGCTTTATTAATGGATATCTGGACTGCTTCCATAACCTGTGTATTGTGAATTGTGCTGCTATAAACATTGATGTGGATGTATCACTATAGAATGCTGATTTTAGATCTTTTGGATAATATTAAGGAGTAGAATATCTAGGTCATGGAGTAGTTTCATCACTAGTTTTTAAAAGAATCTTCATACTGTTTCCAGAGTGGTTCTACTAATTTGCAGTCCCACCAACAAAGTATGAGTGTACCTTTTCCCCCACATCCTCACGTGAATTTATTACTGGCATTTTTGATAATTACTATTCTGAGTGGACTGAGATAAAATCTCAATGAACTTTTGATTTCCATCTCCATGATTCCTAGGGTTGTTGAACATATTTTCAGACATCTGTTGGCCATTTGTCTTTCTTCTCTTGAGAAATGTCTGTTTAGTTATTTTGCCCATTTATTAATCAGCGTATTTGTCTCTTTGCTTTTAAGTATTTTTGTGCGTTTTTATATATTCTGGATATTAATCCCCTGGTGAAGGAGCATCTGGGAAAAAATTTCCCATTCTGTAGGCTCTCTAAATATTCTTAATTATTTTCTTTGCTGTGTAGAAACTTTTTGATTTTATGTCATTTTTATTGATGCTTGGTTTTTATTTCTTGTGCATTAGAAGTCTTATCAAGGAATTTGGTGCTTGAGCCAATGTGTAGGGGTTTAAGCCTGTTTTCTTCAAAAATTTGTAAAGTTGCTCAGTAATCCCTACATCTTTTGTTTGCTTTAATTTGATTTTTGGGTAGGGATCAAGTTTCATTCTTTCACAGATGGATTTCCAGTTTTTTCTGCACCATTTGTTTAAAAACCTGTCTCTTCTCCAACATATGATATTGGCCCTTTGTCAAGAATCAGATAACTGTATGTGGATTTGTCTTTGTGTCTTTGATGCTTTTCCATTGTTCCTTATGTCTTTTCTTCTGCCGACACCATGCTGTTTTTCTACTAGAGCTCTGTAGTATGATTTGAGGTCTGGTATTGTTTTGTCTTCTGTGTCACTCTTCTTGCTCAGGATTGCATTAGCTATTTTGGGTCTCTCATTCTTTCAAATAAAGCATATCACTGTTTTATCTACATTTGTGAAAAATTACTTTGGTATTTTGATAGGGAGTGCATCGAATCTACATGTGTCTTTTGGTAGTATGGCCATTTTGACAATATTAATTCTGCCTATCTTAGAACATGGGAGGGTTTTCCATCTTCTTAAGTCTTCTTCAATTTCTTTCTTTGGTGTTCTATAATTTTCATTATATAGTTTTCATTCTTACACCACCTTGGCTAGGTTTATTCTTGAATTGTTGTTGTTGTTTTTTAATGTTATCATGAATGGGATAGTTCACCTAATTCCTTTTTCAGCAGATTTACTATTGGAGTATAAGAAAGTGCTTGATTTATGTTATTGATCTTGTGTCCAAATACTTGCTAAATTTGCTTATAAGCTCTAGAAGTCCTCTGATGAAGTTTTACGGGTCTTCTAAATATGGGATCATGTCATCAACAAACAGAGATAATCTGACTTCTTTTTACTACTGGCAATCCTTTAATTTCCTTCTCTTTCCTGATTGCTCTGGCTAGCATTTCAAGAACTATTTTGAGCCAGGCATGGTGGTGAATGTCTGGAATCCCAGTGGCTTGGGAGGTTGATAAGGAGGATAATGTGTTCAAAGCCAGCAATTTAGCAAGGCCCTAAGCAACTCAGCAAGACTTTGACTCTAAATAAAATACCAAAAAAAAAAAAAAAAATGACTTAGGGGTGTGGCTCAGTGTTAATGTGCCCCTAGGTTCAATCCCCAGTACAAAAACAAGCAAACAAACAAAAATACTATTTTGAATAGAATTGGTAAGAGAGGTTATCCTTCTCTTGTTCCTTATTTTAGAGGAATTGATTTCATTTTTTTCTCTATTCAGTATGATGTTGGCCTTGTGTTTGTTTTATGTAGTCCTTGTAATGTTGAGGTAAGTGCCTTCTGTCCCTAGTTTCTCCACAAATTTATATATGAATGAGTGCTGAATTTTGTCAAATGCTTTTCCTGTATCTATTGAGATAATAATGTAATTCCTATTCTAACTATATTTTTGTGGTGAATTACAATTATTCATTTGTGCATGTTGCTGGATTAAAACCCATTTGATCATGGTGTATCATCTTTTTCATGTGTTTTTAAATGCAGTTTGGCATTATTTTATTAAGATTTTTTTCATGTATATTCATCTTGAATATTGTTGTGTAGGTTTTTTTTCCCCCTCAATGCATGTTTGCCTAGTTTTGGCATCAGAGTAAGAATGGATTCACAGAATAAATTTGGCTTTTATTTATTCTTGTGGTGCCGGGGATTGAACCCAGGGCCTTGCACATGCAAGACAAGCACTTTACCAACTGAGTTATATCCCCAGCACCATGAATTTGGCTTTATTTCTTCCCTTTCTATTTCATGGAATAATTGGAGGAGCATTGGTATTAGCTCTTCTTCAACAGCATTGTGAAACTCCGCTGAGAATTTGTCTAGCTCTGGGCTTTTTGTGTGAGGCGGCTTTTTACTGTTGCTTCAAACTCATTACTTGATATTTGTTAGTCCATTTTCTATATACTCAAGGTTCAATTTGGGCAAGTCTTATGTAGCTAGAATTACGCCAGTTTATTCTTTATTTTCCAGTATAAATTTGAGTATAAAAATTTCAGGGTAGTTTCTAATGACCCCCTTGATTTTAAAGTGTTTTGGAGATATTGTTTTTTATCACTATTTTTTTTTTATTTTGTTCTTCTCCTCTTTCATTTGATTAGTTTGGGTAAAGCCTTATCAATATTTTCTTTTACGTTTTTAAAGAAACTATTCTTTATTACATTAATCCTTTGTAGTGTGTGTGTGTGTGTGTGTGTGTGTGTGTGTGTGTGTGTGTGTGTGTGTGTGGTGGTGGTGGTGGTGGTTCTGTTGCTGGGGATTAAACCCAGGGCCTTGTGCATGTGAAGCAAGCACTCTACCAACTGAGCTATATCCCCAACCCTGACCCTTTGTATTTTTAATTCTTATATTCATTGATTTTGGCTCTGATCTTAATTACTTACTATCTTCTACTAATTTTGGAATTAGTTTCTTCTTTTTCTAGACTCTTGAAATGGATGTTATTTATTTGACAACTTTCTGTTTTATTTTAATGTCAGAACTCAGTGCTATAAACTTTTATCTTAGTACTGCCTTCATTCTAACCCAGAGTTTTTGATATGTCATATCTCTAGTTTCATTTGTTTCTATGAAAGTTTTCTTCCTCTCTGATTTCTTCTACGATCCATTCCTCACTCAACCATATATTATTTAATCTCCAGGTGTTACAATTGTTCCTGTTTTATTTATTTTTACCTTGTAAATTCCCCACTTGGTTTCATTATAATCTGATAGTATATAAGGATTTATGTTTATTTTTTGTACTTGCTGAGACTTTCTTTGTGCCTTACAGTATGACATATTTTAGGGTAACCTCCATGTGCTGCTGAGAATAAAGCTAATTCAATTGTTGATGAATGAAATACTCTATCATGTCTGTTATGTTCATTTGATTAATAGTATTTTTTAGCCTGGAATCCCAGTGACTCAGAAGACTTAAGTAGGAGGATTTCAAATTTAAGACCAGCCTCAGCAATTTAGCAAGGCCCTAAGCAACTTAACAAGACCATTTTTCAAAGTAAAAAGAAAAGGACTGTGAGCTGGGTGCAGTGGCACACGCCTGTAATCCCAGCACTTTGGGAGGCTGAGGCAGGAGAATCGCGAGTTCAAAGCCAGCCTCAGCAATGGCGAGGCACTTAGTAACTCAGTGAGACCCTGTCTCTAAATAAAAATACAAAAAAGGGCTGGGGATGTGACCCAGTGGTCGAGTGCCCCTGAGTTCAATCCCCAAGTACCAAAAAAAAAAAAAAAAAAGACTGTGAATCTGGCTCAGTGGTAAAGCACCTCTGGGTTCAATCTCCAGTACCCACTAAAAAAAAAAAAAAAAAAAAAAAAAAAATAGTATTGTAATTCTTAAGTTTATGTCTGAATGACCTATCTAATGGTGAGAGAGGTGTGTTAAAATCCTCCACTATTATTATATTGTGATCTACTTGATTCTTTATGTTGGAAAGGAATTGCACCGTTTGTGGCATAAATATTTACATTATTACATCTTGTTGTTTGATGATTCCCTTAACTAGTATGAAGTAAATTCTCTCTTCTGATTAATTTTGGCAGAAATTCTACTTTGTCTAATATGAGAGTAGCTACCTCTGCTTCTTCAGTATCCATTTTTACATGTTCTATGTTTTTCCATCATTTTACCTTCAACACGTTAGTGCCTATTATGTGAGAATCTGGCAAATAACAAATCTGGGTCTTGTTTTTAATCCATTCTATCAACTATGTCTTTTGATTGCAGAGTTATACCATTTGCACTCAGTGTTGTTATACAGATATGCTTTTAATTTCCTGCTATATTATTTCATCATCTTTTTATTTATTTATTTATTTGCTTTGTACCCAGGATTGAACTCAGGCATTCAACCACTGAGCCACACTCCCAGCCCTATTTTGTATTTTATTTAGAGACAGGGTCTCACTGAGTTGGATAGCACCTCACCATTGCTGAGGCTGGCTTTGAACTCACAATCCTCCTGCCTCAGCCTCCTGAGCTGCTAGGATTATAGGCATACACCACTGCACTTGGCATGACATATTATTTCTTTTATTTTTATTTATTTATTTATTTATTTATTTTGTAAATGGACACAGTACCTTTATTTACTTATTTTTGTGTGGTGCTGAGGATCAAACCCAGTACCTCACATGTGGTAGGCAAGTGCTCTACCACTGAGCTACAACTGCAGCCCTATTTCTAATATTCAATCCAGATATGATTCTCCATTAATTGCCTATTTTAGTGCAGCTTATCCCTATGCAGGTTATTATGTTTATTTCTTCTACATGAAACATTTTATTGAGAATGTTTCATTATACAGATTTAGTGGTTATGAATTATTTTAGCTTCTGCTTATCATCTTCAATTCTGAAGGATAGTTTTTCTGAATATAGTAATTGTGGTTAGCAACCATTTTCATTCAGGGCTTGGTACATATTCCAAGTCCTCCTGGCTTTTAGGGTGTGAGGTAAGAAATTGGTTGAAATACTGACTGGTTTACCTCTAAATGTGACCTGTGGATTTCTTTTGTGTCACTTAAAATTCTATCCTTATTCTGTAATTTATACATTTTAATTATAATGTCCTTTTGTGATCTTGCCTGTTTGAAGTTATAAATGCCTCTTTTCACATTTCCTTCTCATTTCTAATGTTTGCAAAATTTTGTTATTATTTTACTGAAAATGTTGTGCATTCTTTTAGTTGTATTTCACTGCCTCATCTATACCAATGATTCTTATATTAGATCTGTTAATGTCTCAGTTTTCTTAAAATACCAATCCTGATCATTACGTCTTAACATTTTTTCTTTATTGTCAACTTTGTTTTCAATGTAGACTTTGTCTCCAAGGCCTGAGAATCTGTATTCAAAGTGGTCTAATCTATTGGTGATGCTCTCCACTAAATTTTTATTTGATTTATTAAGTCATTTATTTCTAGGATTTCTGTTTGGTTCTTTTTCAGAACCTCAATCTCTTTATGGAAATGATCTTTCATTCCCTGCATTTTCTAAGTTCTTTCCCTATACTTTCTCCCAGCTCTTTGAACGTT
>CM046662.1:1232344-1268632 GCA_025594165.1 Tamias sibiricus | reverse complement strand
CATCCCTCCTGCCTACCGGTGCAGGGAACTTCGTCTCACGCTCCACCCACCACTAAGCTCCACCCACCACTACCCCACCCTCACCACGCTCACCCACACCAACGCTCCACCCACCCTACGCTCCACCCACACCACGCTCCACCCACACCACGCTCCACCACACTACGCTCACCCACACCCACGGCTCCACCCACACCTCGCTCCCCCACACCTTCTCAGGGCCTCTTCTTTTCCTTCCACCAGCCCCACGGCAGCCCCGCCTCATCCATCTGCTGCGGCTACTCCGACTGCTCTGACCACCTCCTCTAAGGTGATGGCGCCTGTCTTTAATTTCACAACGCGCTCCTTCCTTTACAACGTGCCCTGAAAGCTCACGCTGCAGCACGGCCTGCGACTTCCCACCTCTTAAGGCCGCGTCACACACGACACACTTGCTTGAGTGTCCCGTGGTGACGCAGTCGTCCGCGTGCTATGCTGACCGCGATGGGGCTGCAGGGCGTGCGTGGTGGTCACAGCTGCCTCGGGTCCCTGTCTCCGTATTTCGCGCAGAGCGCTCAGCAAGGCCACTCTGGGATGGTGACTGAGTTGCTCCCGAGTGACCCGTCGAGAAGGCCGTCTGCACAGTGCCAGGCCACGGCATTGCACAGCAGTGACACGAGTCCCAGGTTGCCCTGGTCCTCCAGGAGCTGGACCCGACGGGGATTGGCCGCGACAGATGTGGAGTGAAGCTTTACCTGGGTCCTGTCCTTTCCTGGTGGTGTGACGGTAAGCACCTCCCCTCACACATTGGCCACTGCACGTCTTCTGAGAGTGCCAAGTGACGACTTTGCTGAGTTCTGAAACACAGTGTCCGTCATCTGGTTGGTCATCGAAGTTCTGGGCACTCGCTCCCGCGTTGCAGGTAGGTGTGCGCTTAACTCTGTGTCACTGAGTTGACGCGCTAGAGGTCCTAGTCCGAGTTCTGTTGTATTCTTCATTAAGAGGCAGGTGAACTCTTGCCAGATGCTCTCCCTGTGTCCGTCGGCCGGGCTACACCAGTGTCCCTCCGCTTCCCTGCCTCTTCGCCGAGTCCGCCGGCCTTGGTTTGCACTGCAGGCCTTGTGCCTGGTGACGCCTGCCTGACCACGGCGGCTCGGGTCGGCGTTGCTTGTCGTGTGGCTGGCTTCGAATGCCACTGTGGGGTCTGGGCAGTGGCCTCTTGTGGGGGGAGGGCGGGCCAGTTGTCCCTCTCTCGGGGGCCTCTGAGGAGAATGGTGGAGCGTTTCTTTGTTGGCCGCTGGGCAGTGCTCGCAGTGGAGCCCCCGCATCGGGGGTCTTGTGCCGGGAGGTGTGGCCCCTTCCTCACTTGCCGCCCTCGCTGTCGTCTGGGCCCAGGAGCTACTGTGCTGGGGTCTGTGTCTGGACTCTGCTTCTGGCGTGGATGCCCACGGAGGCTCTTGCGTTCCCTCTGTCCCTCTGCAGGAAGGGCCGTCTGCACGAGCCCTCCTCCGTCCTCTGCAGGCTGAGGCCCCGCCGCCCTCTGCTCCGCAGCCCCGTGAGGACAGCCTCCGCACCGTCCTGAGGACGAGTCCTCCTGGCATTCTCGTTCCCTGCCTGGGCTTGTGTCAGTGTGCTCCAGTGGTCCCTCTGGGGATGTCCTGGGCTCGTCCTCTGGTGGGCGTTGCCCCTCGTGGGCTGCTGCTGCCTTGCTGCCCTCTCATCCTCGTGCCCCTCTGTTGGCGGGTGCGCTGGGCGTCAGCCCCGCGGTGCCCTCCTCACGAGCCTCCTCGGGGACTTCTGGGTTCCATGTGGGTCCTCTCCTGGGGCGAGACTCCTGGCTCCCATGTTCGGTTCGGCCTGGTCACTGTCTTAGGATTTCCAGACCTCCCTGGTCCTTTCCTCGCAGTGGGGAAGCTGGCCCGCACTGCCCAGAGCTGCCTCGAGCCCTGGGCAGCGCCTGCCCGGGAGCCCGTCCCTTCCCTCTCAGGACCTGGCTGTGGTCCGCTCATGTCTTCTGTTGCCAATTTTTGCCTCCGTGTCCTTCCTCAGCTGCTCACGCCCTTGTCCAGAAGGGCAGTTCTAGACCAGCATGTCCTCACCACAGGTGTGGTCACGAGGACTGCGCACCATGTGTCAGAAAGCAGAGAAACCATACGCCACAATGGGGGGCAGGTCAGGCGTGGCTTCAGAAGGAGAGAAAACAGAATCCTGGGGCTAACACCCACTGACCGCGAGGAAGCCGGAGGGCGCAGTGGACAGCAGCACCTCAGCAGGTGCAGGCCATCAAGGGTGTGGTGGGTGAGGCAGTGGTCACGACCAGAGGACGCCACGCCTGGGGCAGAGGTGCTTGGGGCTGGCTGGGTGTGGCCAGGTGGGAACCAGAGGGAATGCCTATGACTGGGGACAGGTGCCTGGGGGCAGCCTGGGTGTGGTCCAGTGGGACCTGGGTGGCTTCTGACCAAAGACCCACTGCTGGGGCAGAGGTCTGGGGCTGGCTGGGTGAGTGTGGCCTGGTGGGACCTGGGTGCCTTCTGACCAGAGGACGCCACGCCTGGGGACAGGTGCGTGGGGCTGGCTGGGATGTTGGCCTGGTGGGACCTGGGTGGCTTGTCTGACCAGTGGACCGCCACGCCTGGGGACAGGTGGCCTGGGGCTGGCTGGGTGTGGCCTGGTGGGACAGGCTGGCTTCTGACCAGTGGATACGCCACGCCTGGGCAGGAGGCCCTGGGCAGGCTGGGTGTGGCCTGGTGGGACATGGGTGGCTTCTGACCAGTGGACGCCACGTCCAGGGGCAGGAGCCTGGGGCTGGCTGGGTGTGGCCTGTGGGACCTGAGGTGGCTTCTGACCCATGGCAACGCCACGCCTGGGGCAGGAGTGCCCCTGGGGCGGCTGGTGTGGCCAGGTGGACCAGGGAGGCATCTTACATGGACGCCACGCCTGGGAGACAGGTGGCCTAGGGGCTGGCTGGGTGAGCTGGTGGGAACCTGGGTGGCTGAGAGCCACAGTGCTGATGTGGGAGAGTCTAACCTCTGGTTCCGTCGGGGCCAGCCTGACCCAGGGACCCACCTGTAGCCTCCTGCCTTCGCCGCCCCTGAATGCCCGCCGGCCAACGCCCCGGCTCAGGCTTTGTGGGATCGGCGTGCGGGGCGTGGGAGAGTGGCCCTGCTGAGGGCAACTCTCCTTTAAAAACACAATGTAACCAAGCCGGGGCGCGTGGCGCACAGCCTTGTAATCCCATGGCACTTGGGAGGCTGAGGCAGGTGGATCGCGAGTTCAAATCCAGGCTCAGCAATGGGCTAGGGCACTTAGACAAACTCAGTGAGGGGACCCTGTCTCTAATATAAATACAAAAAATAATGGTGCTGGGGATGTTGGCCCAGTTGTTCGACGATGCCACCTGAGTTCAAAAGGTCCCTGGTACACTCACAAAAAACAAAAAAAAAAAAAAAAAAAAACAACAATAAAACCAAGCAAACAAGGCCAGGGAAAACCTGCAGCAAGCACAAGGACCCAGACCACGTGGAAGGGCGGGTCAGTGCCTGCACCACAAGGCTTCCTCCCTGCATCGCGGACCCGTCCTCCAGTCCGCTCAGCCTCACCTCCACCGCTCGCATCTGCGGCCTCCGGGCTGGGGCAGTGGGAACTCGCAGGCATATTCACAACCTGACCCCCGCGGGGCCAGCCCATGCAGCGCAGAGAGCCAGCACCAACCGGGTCGGGGCCATGCCCAAGAAGCTGACGCACCCCCGGCCCAGCCCTGGCCCTAGCTGTCCCTGCTGTCCCGTGCCTCCCGCGAGCGAGGAGATCAGGTGATGGTGCCGAGCCACTGGAACACGAAGACAGCCGGCCTAGGCCAGGCAGCTGCTCCCAACCACGGAGACAGACCTTCACGAGGTTCTGCGTTAAGTGCAGTTCGCTGCATCAGGGACGGGGACACACTGTTGGGGAACTGCCAGTGTCATCAATTCTGGAAGCCTTCTTTGACCTCGTGCTTACAACAGCAAGTGCAGAGGTGCGGCTAGGAAAGCCCCAGGCGAGCTTCCCTAGGGGGGCAGTGCAGACCACAGACCCCACGAGAAGCCAACGGCATCTGTACTGTGTGCATGTGGCGTGTGAGTGCGTGTGCATGTGTGTGCACGTGTGCATGTGTGTGCAAACAAAACGTGTGTGAGTGCATGTGTGCACGTGTGCATGTGTGCACATGTGCATGTGTGTGCATGTGAGTGCGTGCATGTGTGTGTGTGTGCATGTGTGAGTGCATGAGTGTGCCGATTGCACGTGTGCGTATGTGCACACGTGTGTGCACGTGTGAGAGTGCAGTGTGTGCACGTGTTGTGTGTGTGCACGTGGTGTGTGTTGTGCGTGTGTGTGCAGCCCGATGTTTGGAGTCTGGATCCGAAGAGGCAGTTGCGCTGGAGTCTGGAGATCTGGTGGAGAGGAATCTCCTTGAAGGTCTTGGCCCTTGGTTGGCAGAGCTGCTGTTTCAGGGAAATAATACCGTTTCTTGATGAATTCACATCAGGAAGGGAAGAGCAATACTCTGAAATATTTTTCAGTAGGAAGTGACAACACAGTCTTTAGAGGGGCCGGGCACAGTGGCATATGTTTGTAATTCCAGAGAAGGCAAATTCAAGACCACTTAGCAACTCAGCAAGACCCCTGTCTCAGAATAAAAAGAAGGGCTGGGGACGTGAGCTCAGTGTAGAGTGGCCTCTGGTTTAGATCCCCAGGACCAAATCAAACCCAAAAACCCACAAACCCAAAACTAATTTCCCCCCGTAAAAAAAATCCAAAAACCAAGCTAAGCCAAACTTTAGGTGGTCACTTTCGGATAAGAAAGCGTTCTATGATGTTTGATCTCCTCTGTTGGCCTCTAGTTTTGGAGGACAAAAACAACGTTACCTACGTACCCCTCGGGTGCCGTGTGGCGCTCTGAGGAGCCAGCAGAGGGTGCAGGGGTCAGGTCCAGCCTGGTGAGATGCGGGTTTCCCCCGCCGGCCTCCCCTGGCAGAGGGCTTAGCGCCCACTCTCCTGTCCTGGTAGACACCATGCAGCTCTCCCCCCGCCTTCCCCCCACCGGGCTGGTCATCCACGGCCCTGTCCCACTGTCTCCCGCGCCCCCCACGGCTGGCAGCCATACCGTCTGCCCCTCATCCTCCAAGGCCAGCTTCTCTTACGTCCTGTATGGCCGAGGGACAGCACGCTCCTCTCCTCCCTCTAATATAAGAGCACCCCGAGAGGTGGCAGGGTGTGGATGACAGCCGCCCTCTGCAACGTGTGGGAAGAAGCTAGCGCAGCGCGCGGCAGAGCAGGTGGTAGTCTGCTGACATCGATGACACAGTGGCCCCCGTGACCGGGCACACTTAGGAGCCCCCGGCTGGGAATGACGTCACCGGGGACTTCCTGAACCTGCACCCAAGGCTTTGCGGCCTCCGGTGACCCAGCAGGAGGAGGGGCAGTGTGCAGAAACCGAGCCAGCATCCTCGCCCTGGGCCGCAGGATCGGCCTACGCCTTCTGCGCGCTCCGTGGCGCTCTCTCCTGCTTCTGGTGCGTCTCAGGGGGTCCTCTGGCTACAGCCTTTCCCTTGCCAGCAGCCTGTCACCGCAGAACGGCATGCCACCTTCAACTCCACATGCTTCCTTGGATCTCCAACCGCTGTGCTTGAGAGGGAGAGGGTGGGGGGGCCGGGAGGGAGGCCTTCCCTCCCCTGTGGCCAACAGGTTGTGCCCGCGCTGGGCAGAGTCCTGCGGTGTTCTGGGTGGCTTCCCCTGAGAAAGGAGCCGCACCCCTGTACTCATAGCCCATTGCTTGCCCTGGCCACCTGCCTGGGGGGAGAGAGCAGAGTCGTGCGTAGCGACACCAGCCCTGGGCGCAGAACCCTATGCTAGGAGAACGCGGTCCCCCTCATAGGCCTGGGATCCCCATGGTGGGGACCGTCCATATACGTATACCTATAGAGCACCTGGCCTGCCTCCACCGGCTCCCGAGGCGCGGCACCAGGCTCAGACTCTACTGGGGGACTGAGGCGAACCGCAAGCATATAATTCAGACCCAGACATGACGTCAGCAGCGGAAGGCCACCCAGAGGGACTTTCGTTCCTATAAACTCGTTTTTCTTAGAGCCATCTTCCCCAGACCTGCCACTTGAAAGCCGAAGGAAGGCTACCCCGAACCAGGCAGAGTTGCTCTCGGACCGGTGACCGAGCCCGTCTGAGGCCAGCCTCCTGGTGCCCTTGGGACTGTCCCCACTTTAGTGGGACAGAGGTGGCTGTGGTCCACCACAGGAGAGCCAACGTGCAGTCCTCCAGGGGCTACCCACCATGTCCCTGCTGCCAAGGCCCAGTCCGGGAGAGGCTTGCAGGACAAGAAGATTAAATTGGCACACTCCTGTTGTCTAGCCTGTAAGAGATGGCCGCTTGGAGCAAAGAAGCCGCGGGGGAAATATAATTAATAGACGAACTGGAATCAAACAGCACATTATATTTCAGATACACTTTTTCACTCATGGCTCAAACTACAACCCCCGATACGGGCTGTCCACTTGCTCCTCTAGACCACGCAAAAATGGCTGGCACGGGGGGGGGGGGGGGGGGGGGGGGGGCGGACTGGGCCCCATCCGCAAATCACGCACAAAGTCCCACGGGATCTTCCGAGCCAATTCCTCTGTCGAAGAGTTCCCGGTCCAATTCCCGTGAGCCTAACGGAAGGCGCCAAAGCCCAAATCATGTCCAATAGCCCGTAGACAACCACATAAATAAGCCCATCTCCCAAACCATGGCTACCTTGCAACATCCATTGTGGCTGTGGCAGAGGAAAGATGTCAGGGTCAATGGCGAGTGTGATCGCCCCAGCATGTGGCTCCCAGCTGCGAGAACAAGTGTCCCCTCTGTACCGCACCATCTTGCACTTGCAGCCGGGGCCTCGGGGCTTGGGCTCTGGGCAAGCCAGTGGCTCGTGGCAGCCTGGTGACTCTGAGAGTGAAAGCGCTGGGCTATGGGGCAGCCTGGGACTCTGGGAAGCCTGGGCTCCTGGGCAGCCCCCTGTGCTCCTGGTGAAGCCTGGGCTCTGGGCAGCCTGGGCTCTGGGGCACGGCCTGGGCTCGTGGTGATGCATGGGCTTCAGGGGCGCCCTGGGGCTCTGGGTCGGCCTGGGGCGTCTGGTGAAGGCCCTGGCCTTCTGGGCGTCCTGGGCTCTGTGGCAGCCCTGGGCTCTGGTGAAGCCTGTGGCTCTGGTGAAGCCTGGGCTCCAGGGCAAAGCCAGGGCCCTGGGAGGCCATGGGCTCTTGGGCGGCCTGGGCTCTCTGGTCGGCCTGGGCTCTGGTCAGCCCTGGGCACTGGGAAGCCTGGGCTCTGGTGAATTCCCTGGTCTCCTGGTCGGCCTGGGCTCTGTGCGCGGGGCCTGGGCTCTCTGGGCGGACCTGGGCTGGGCAGCCTGGGCTCTGGTCGGCCTGGGCTCTGGTGAAGCCTGGGCTCTGGGCAGCCTGGGCTCTGGGGCAGCCTGGCTCTGGTGAAGCCTGGGCTCATGGGCAAGCCTGGGCTCTGGGCAGCCTGGGCTCTGGTGAAGCCTGGATCTGGCAGCCTGTGCTCTTGTGTGACGCCTGGGCTCTGGTGAAAGCGCTGGGCTCTGGGCGGCCTGGGCTCTGGGCGGCCTGGGCTCTGGCAGCCCTGGGCTCTGGGCGGCCTGGGCTCTGGCAGGGGGGCCTGGGCTCTGGGCGGCCTTGTGCGCTCTGGGCAGCCTGGCTCTGGGCATCCTGGGGCTCTGGGGAAGCCTGGGCTCTGGTGAAGCCTGGACTCTGGTGAAGCCTGGCTCTGGGCAGCCTGGGCTCTGGTGAAGCCTGGACATTTTTTTCCCCCCCCCCCCCCCCTGGGAAGCCTGGGCTCTGGGCAGCCTGGACTCTGGGGTGGGCCTGGGGGCGTCTGGCAACCTGGGCTCTGGTGAAGCCTGGGCTCTGGTGAAGCATGGGCTCTGGTGAAGCCTGGGCTCTGGGAAGCCTGGCTCTGGGCAGCCTGGGCACTGGGAAGCCCCCCTTGGGCTCTGGGCAGCCCCTGGCTCTGGGGAAGCACTGGGCTCTGGCAGCCTGGGCTCCTGGTGAAGCCTGTGCTCTGGTGGCAGCCTGGGCTCTGGGGAAGCCTGGGCTCTGGGCAGCCTGGGCTCTGGTGAAGCCTGTGCTCTGGGCAGCCCCTGTGCTCTGGGCAGCCTGGGCTCTGGTGAAGCCTGGGCTCTGGGCAAGCCTGGGCTCTGAAGCACCTGGGAGTCTGGGCGGCCTGTGGCTCTGGGCAGCCTGGGCTCTGGGGCAGCCTGGGCTCTGGGGTGGCCTGGGTTCTGGGCAGCCTGGGCTCTGGTGAAGCATGTGCTTTGGCTAGCCTGGGCTCTGGGGAACCTGGGCTCATGTGTGGCCAGGGCATCTGGCGGGCCTTGCTCTGGTAAAGACCTTGGGCTCTGGGCACGCCTGGGCTCTGGGCAGCCCTGGGCTCTGGGCGGCCTGAGGCACTGGGCAGCCTGGGCTCTGGGCAGCCTTGGGCTCTGGGTGCCTTGGCTCTGGGCGGCCAGCCTGGTCTTCTGTGCAGCCTGGCTCGGTGAACGGGCTCTGGCCAGAGCCTGGGCTCTGGGCACCTGGGCTCTGGGCGGCCTGGGCCCTGGGCAGCCTGGGCACTGCTGGGCAAGCCTGGGCTATGGGTGGCCTGGCTTCTGGGCCGGCCTGGGCTTCTGGCAGCCTGGCACTGGGCGCCTGGGCTTGGGCAGGCCTGGGTTGGGGCAGCCTGGGCTCTGGGGTGGCCTGGGTTGTTCGGGCAGCCAGGGCTTGGTGAAGCCTGTGCTTTGGGCAGACCTGGGCTCTGGTATCCTGGGCTCTGGGGTGGCCTTGGCTCCTGGGCGGCCCTCTGGGCTCAGGTAAAGCCTGGGCTCTTGGCAGCCTGGGCTCTGGGCAGCCCTGGCTCTGGGCGGCCTGGCTCTTGGCAGCCCTGTGCTCTGGCAGCCTGGGCTCTGTGGTGGCCTGGGCTCAGGCGGCCGGCTCTGGCAGCTTGGCTCTGGTGAAGCCCCTGTGCTTTGGGCATCCTTGGGCTCTGGGGGCGGCCTGGGCTCTGGGCAGCCTGTGCTCTGGGGCAGCCTGGGCTTTTGGCAACCTGGGCTCTGGTAAAGCCTGGGCTCTGGGCAGTCCTGGGCTCTGGGCAGCCTGGGCTCTGGGGAAGCCTGGCTCTGGGGCAGCCTGGTTTCTGGTGAAGCCCCGGGCTCTGGGGCAGCATGGCCTCTGGTGGTGGCAGGTGCGCTGGGCCTCAGCCGGAGCTGCTCCCGTACACTGGACACCACGCTCACTGCCAGGCTCCCAGGTGGCGGTCCTCACCCCTCCGGAGGCCTGGAGAGGAGAGCACCGTCAGCTCTGTTTTTGTGACCCACTACCGACTGTGAGGGCTTCGTGTGCCAGGGGCTCCTGGCCAGCCGGCTCAGCCCACGTGGGAGAGCACGTCACTGTGGCACTGTTGGGCCCCAGTGCACATGGAAGGCACACCCAGGGACCGGCATCGCTGCTTGGCCCTTCCCTGGAAGGTGACCGTGGGGTTTGTGCTCACAAGAGGCCTTTCTCCCCCTGGTGTGGACCACACCCCCTCAGCATGGCCTGGGTCAAGTTCAGGTGTGTAGAGACGGCAGAGGTCCTGCAGGTGTCCCCACACCACGGCAACAGTGACCCCTCCATGTGTCCCCACACACAGACCCAGCCAACCCTATGGTGTCCCCACACGGGACGTGGCCGACCCTCCAGGTCCCCACATGACATGGACAATCGTGCTGCCTATGATCTAAATGAGCACGAGAGAAGGGCTTACAGGACTCCAGCATCCCTCGTCCCCAGGAGGAGAGCTCTCCAACTCCTCCACGTCTCCAGTCTGTCGCTCCACCTCTGTCACCATTGTGCCATCTCATCATCCGTCTGACACACGTGCGTCATCTGTCATCTCTGTCCACTCCACCATCTGTCACGTGACTCCACCACTGTCAGTCCACCTGTCGTCCTGCCCACCCCTCCATCCTGTGCCTCCTCCAGCCAGCTTTCTGCCTGCATCATCTTGCCATCTGTCTATCCAGACATGTCATCCATGACCTGTCAATCATCTGTCATCCTATCCCTCCTGTTGCCCAGCCTACAGCAACGATACTCAGTGGGAAAGGAAATCGGAGGAGGCAGACTGGGGAAAAAAAAAATGAAAAAAAAAAAAAATAGTTTCCCTTATTCTTGCTTCTTCTTCTCTCTCCTCTCTGTCTCTCTCTCTGTCTCTTTCCCTCCGACACCTCCTGCCTGGTAAATACTCTTCACCCATTAATCATGACACGTGTACAGTTGCGGCACAGAAAGAATTCTAGTCAATTACATTAATGTCAGGTGTAAACAAGTAAATGCCTCCTCTAGCCTCTCAGCCAGCCCGCCATCTTAGCTACTTCCTCATTAAAGGCTCTTACATTTCCTCCCTTTTTTAAAAGGAGGGAATAGCTTAAATGGATGGGTGACGACCCTCCCACATCAGGATCGACTGTGCTGTCTTAGGCGTCTCATGTGCAACCAGCATTCTTACCCGTCATCGGATAATCAAGGCTGTGCCCTTGACTCCTGTCTATAGGCCTGAAAAATTGTCGGCCACATGAGACTTTCCCGTCTTTGACTACCAGCCCGTCCAACCGAGCCAACCAATCATGATACAGTTTTCTAAGGCGGCAAGCGCATTTTTTTTTGCGCTGAAGAGCCAAGTTCCATTAAGTAGCGTACTAAGTTCTCTAGAACAAATCAGCTGCCCTAAGTCCATTAAGTAGTGTATATGAGTATTTTCTCTAGACAAATCAGCTGCCCTATTAAAAGGGATACCCGCAACACATTGTTCTGTGTAATGTCCTAAACAACTTATAGTAGAAAGATCTTGCCAAAATGTCCAGCTAGGAGAAGATCAACACGTTGATTGACAAATTCAAATGTGGTTCTGATCTAGGAGGCCACACAGCTGTGAAGTTGTTTTTGCAACCCCTGCATCTGTAGCAGCAGCAGCCGTCTCCTTTATGTCTACGACAATGCCACCCGGCAAGTCTCAGGGCCTCCTAAGACTGGCCATAGTGATATACCTAGAAACTCAAGCAAAACGATCATTAGAGGAAAGGACAGTGCCATTCCACACTGAGTCAGGAAGCGAGTGTTGTAGGAGTGCAATTCAAGCTAAAAAAATAGAACTATTAGATCTTATGGTCAGCGTGTCTGAAGTTGATCTCTGCTCACATACATTGCTGCTTGAGCTCCCACGAACATTAGCCGTTCAAAATATCACATTCAGAACGGATAAAGAAAATAGGCTGAGAGTATTTAGCTGACAAAATACTTACATTTAAGATAGATTAAAGAAAGGCTAAGAGCATTTAGAAAAATATTTTGTTAGCTGGAACTTTTGAAGCCTCTGCATAGACACAGCAAACCTTTTATGAATATACCTGTTGAAACAATTTAACTTTGTAAATTAATAAACAAAGTTAGTTTAACAAAATAAATAATCCCATGTCAAATACCAAAATACCAGCTGAACAGTGTTAGTTCATATTCCTTGCTGAAGAGAAAGTCCTAGAGATACTTATAAATTAAGTTTGAAGGTACCTTCATTTTTCATCTGTTTTTTTTAAATGAATTAAAGTTATTTGAATCCATTTTTTTTATAATAATTTTTCATGAGCGTCTCGGTTTTTGTTATTTTGTGATTGTCACATTTACATGAAATCTGTACAGATGCACAGACATAAAGACATATATTTTGTGACATCACGATTTACATGAAATCTAGACAGACCACACAGACATAAGACATATATAAAAAAGAAAAACACAATTGTGCGCACATCTAAAGAGAGATCCTCTCTCTCGTGCCCTCGGCCGGGAGGAATGAGACTATAAGTTGTGAATTTTTATTTTTTTTTATTTTTTTTTGAAGGAAAAAATAGCGCAGTTTTAAAAGTTTCTTACTGAAAAGGCAAAGATGAGTCCCATTGTCGAAAAGAGACAAACTCGCGCAGGTGCGCGGATTGATATAAACAAATTACCTCTTTTCCACTATGTAAGAGGGGGATCCACAACAACTTCATCTTGGCCCTTTTGAGATTTGGATACCTTTTTTATTAATCTTGATGGTATCCATACCAGCGAGGACTCGTGCTGTGGAAAGACACAAACAGATCCTCTCACCCAAAATTAATACGGGTCCTGGGCCCTTCCATGTGCCCGAAAAAACATCTCAAATTCGGCATATGGCTCCTTGGATCCCTGAATTACTTTAGACAAGCGTAACCCTGTACGTCCGCCAGTTCCTTGCATAATTTTCCAAGCCCTAACAGCTGCGGCGTATATTTGAGCATAACCTCCAGGATCCAAACTGAGTTCGAACCTGTAAATCAGCATATTGCCCTTCTCCAAGTTAACATTTCAATCATTACAACCTGGAAATCCTACAGCCGTATTTCTTCTAGCAGTTTTTCAACACATAACTTCGCCCGATTGGAAACTGAGACCATCCAAACTGAAGTATTGTCCCGTGCTCAAGTACTGCCTTACATAAGCCTTATCCAACTAATTCTTCCCTCACTAATATTATTCACCACTAGCCCTAACTGACTCCCTTTCTTGTACCTGTCCCAAAGCTTCGGTCACCTTTCAGTTAACACTTCCTGAACCTTAGGTCCAGTTGAGAGCAGACAAACCCCTAACTGAAAAAAAAAAATGGGGCCACATTATAGACCATGGGCTTACTTTCATTAGCGTTTTGGATGTATCTCTGCGCAGCACTCAATTTTACTGCTGTTCCATTTTCTTCTTTATTTTCTTCTTCCCTAACTTATCCCTAAAATCTCTAATCCTTGAAATTTCTGAACCCATTTTCCCTCGCCCTTCCTGCGAGATTCCTCAGTTTACCTGTCGTGCCGATGAGTTTCCCCGTAGGGCCACCACTTATTGCCGCCTACAGCAATGATACCGTGGGAAAGAAATCGGAGGCAGACTGGGAATGAAGTGGTTTCCTTTATTCTTGCTTCTTCTTCTCTTTTCTCTCTCTCTCTCTCCCTCTGACGCCCCCTGCCTGATTAAATTACTCTTCACCCATTAAGCATACACGTGTACAGGTGCGGCAACAGAAAGATTCTTAGTCAATTTCATTAAGGTCAGGTGTAAACAAGTAAACGCCTCCTTATGGCTCTCATAGCCAGCTGCCATCTTAGCTACTTCCTCATTAAGGGCTCTTACACCCTCCATCCTGTATCTATCCTCCAGCTCTTGTCTCTGCATCATCTGTCGTCTGTCTATCCAGACACGTCATCTATGACCTGTCAATCATCTGTCATCCATCCATCCATCCCTCCACCCCGTGTCAGTCCTCCAGCTCTTACCTCTGTGCCACCGTTCATTGTCTATCACATCCCTGTCTCTCCTCTGTCATCCATTCTCTGTCTGTCTTCGGTCCTCCCCTGAGGTCGCAGCGGCGAGGGTGCTTGTGGCGGGGGGCTGGCTAGGGGTCTCCACTCTCGTTGAGCTTGCGTTCTGGCTGGAAGAGACACGCAGCTAGTGGGGGAGCCAATGGGCATAAGAGGGCAGTCTCACAGAGTGCTGGGAGGTCTGGACCCGGGAATGACAGCAACGGAGGGGACTGGGGTGTGCGGTGAGGGTGCGCAGGGCGAGACTCCTGGAGCAGGTGATGTCTGGGCTGGATCCAGAGCCTCCAGGGACAGCCAGAGGGAAAGGCCAGGCCCCAGACGCGGAGGCAATGGACAAGCTGCGTGCAGGCTTTCTCTGTGTCTCCATTTTTTTGAAATCTCTTGGACATTTCAGTCAGGTTTTAAAGAGCGATGATTCAAGTTCACCACTGCCTTTGCCCATCCATCACACATGCTTTCCTCTTTTTTTTTTTTTTTTTTTTGGTGCTGGGAATGGAACCCAGAGCCTCACATATGCTAGGCAAGTTGCTCCGCCACTGAGCTAAACTCCAGCCCTTTTTTTTTTATTTTGAGGCAGGCTCTCCCTAGATGCTGAGGCAATCCTAATACTTGCAATCCTCCTGCCTCAGCCTCCCGAGTAGCCGGGATCGCAGGCCTGCGCTGCGGCGCCTAGCAAGAGTCATGTGCGTGTGACCATTGAAGCGCACCGTTCTCTCTCAAGACTGTCAGCCATCCCGTTTGTCACCTCTGCAGCCTTTGTTGTCTTCTGCACCTTTATCCAAGCTTTCGGATAGGGCTGTGCTGATGTCTGTTTGGATTGAGTTCAACATTTTGCCTGATGGCCTGAACGCCATTTGTCACCCCGCACCTTCTGTGGAGAGACACCTCCCTGACTCCTGCTCCTTCTCTGATTGGATGATGTGGGTTTCTCAAACTGTGGGTTTTCATGAGAGAGCCTCGTATCCTCTAGATACCAGCCCTTTGTTGTAGTTGAAGACAGTTTTTCCAGCCTATAGCTTGCCTTTTTCAGTCTCTGAATGGTGCCTTTCCTAGGCGAGTTTTGATTCGGGTTAAGCCCAATTAATAACCTTTCCTGTGGTGGGTTGCCGAGAGTCAAGTCTAAGAATTCTCTGCCTCCTCCTGGGTCCTGAAGGTCTCCTCACCTGCTTTTGTTTAAAGTCACATATTTCACATTCTGCACTGAAGCCCACAGTGCATTTTAAGTACCTTGAGCCGTGGGCCACTTGCAACCCCAGCTCACGGTCCCGGCATGTCTGTGTAGCACAGGAGACCACACGTGGAGGCTCATGCTCGGGCCGTGCATGTCCTCAGCTCCGGCACTTGTCATCAGGCTGTGTCTTCTCCACAGAGCTGCTTCTCTCTCCGCTCTCGGGAGCTCAGTGTGGAGCCCGTGGGGGCTCTGGGCCCTCCCTGGTGCTCTGCCGTGGGGCTGCTCTTCTCCCTGCTCCAGTCCTGCCACAGTGTCTGTCACAGCTCTGGGGTCGGGGCTTGCTCCCCCCCTCCATGCTCCTTACCTTTTCAGAGTGGCTTCCTGTTTTTGCCTTTCTAGTTTATTTTCCTTTCCTCAGAAAATGTAGACTGATCTTGTCTGTAGCTACAGGTTGGAAATGGCGTGGTTTGGGTGTGAGACTGGTGTTAAGCCTGCGTGGCACAGAGCTAGAGCTGCACCTGTGGCTGTCCACAGTCCACCAACACCCTAGGCCTCTCTGCTGACTTCAGTCTTCTTTGATTCTTCATTGGGGTCTTGGTTTTCCAGCGTGTGGGTTCTGGGCATGTTTTCTTGTTACACTTGTGAGGTTTATGCTTATTATTTTTTGATGTTTGGGAGCTCAGTGCTGCCTCCCTGGGGGACCTTGAGAACACCACGGTCCCTGGGGTCCCCCAGGCTTGGCCCTGTAAAAACACACCAGCCTCCTCAGGGCCCCAGGCCCCCAGTTCCCGACAGCTGCAGGGAATAAAAAGGCGCCCTTCCTGCCCCACGTGAACCAGTGCAATGGCGTCACCGGGCTGGGCTGTGCGTGGGAGTCAGCCTGCTTCCCCACCCCAGGCTGCTCCCCTCACCCGGAGGCCCTTTTCCCCATGCAGGGACCTGCCGGCTGTGAGACAAAGGCGCTGATCTGCAGGGGGTCCCGGCCCACACCACAGGCCAGGCTGCAGGGGAGACTCTGCACTCCTGCCACAGGCGGTCATTCCTCCTCGGCGCTCTGCTGCTGAGCGCTGCGCTCCTACGCTTCATCCGGGCAAATGCTTCTTCTCTGTTCAATTTTCTATCAGAGCTGTGGTGGAATCGCCTTTGAAGATCCAGAAACTAAAGGGAACAGAATTGGCTGCTGATTCCCAGAGAAATTTCCCCCAATCTCTGGAAGTGAGGGAGGAAGGGCTAGAGCCTCAGGTCTGCACCTCCAGGAGAAGAAGGGTGAGGATTGTGAGGTGGGACTTTTTGTGGCAATGAGTCTCACGTGGGACCTTTACTGAGATCACTTTGTGATGGTTCCTATCAGGGGGCATATTGGCTAGCACATCGGAGTAAGGGCTTCCCCAAAACAGACTGCTGATGTGGAACTCCATTTTTGAGAAAGATACCATACTCGGTTCAGAAATAATGGAGCACACTGATCTCCTGCAAAGTGAAGCTGAGCAACAGCGGGGGTGCTTTTGTCCTACGCGTTTCCCGAGTCCCTGCTGGGCCAACCCCAGGGTGTCCCTGGAGACTAGACGTCCTCTTGTGAACGAGAAGAGCCGGCTGAACAACAGCTCTGTCCCCCCCCACCGCCCCAGCACAGAGACAGATCTGCACAGGAGCGCTTCTCTTGCTAGTGCTCCTAGCAGTGGAGAACTGAGAAGAATATCAGTATGAATCACAGTTATTTATCCTCTGCAGACTGCCGCAGCGATGGGTTCTCTGTAGGGCATGTAAGTGCAGGGGTGGTGGGGGAAGTGGCAGGTGACTGCAGCCCCAGCCCCCCACACAGTGAGAGAGGGTGGGGAGGGCAGGCGGGCAGGGCAGGGGCCTGACCTGGGCTTGGCTGGCACAGGACAGGAGGGAGGGCAGGGCAGGGGGGGCCTGAGCCTGGGTGTGGCCGTCACAGGACAGGAGGGAGGGCAGGGCAGGGGATGCTGTGTCCTGGCCGTAGGCTGGAATCGGCCTTTGTTTGGTTTGAATCCGTCTTGCACTGTGGCTGTTCTTTGGCCACCTGACTTTGTCATTGTTCGTTTCTGATTAAAATTCTAAAGCTTTGCCTGCCCAACTTGCACAGCTCCTGCAGAGACAGCCCTCGACTGCAGGTGTGATAGTTATGCCAAAAAGCTTAATGTGCTGTTAAATATGAATAGGGTAGTTCTTATTCCTAAAGAAGAATTGCCATGTATCTGAATACAAATAGAGGTTAAATAGTTCCCCTACTTGTTGTTAATCTTCATCCATTGAAGCCTAGAAAGCCCTTGCTCTGTCCTCCATGACTTGGTGTGATTGGAGCATAACCTTAGGTTCAGAGAATCGGGTCCCATGCACCAACCCAATTTCAGAACTTTAGACCAAAGTTTCCTCAATGAATACATATTTTACTGTTTTGTGCTAATGAAACTACTAAAGGAATTTGACATTTTCATAAACTCTTTTGCAATTTCATGACTGTCAACTAAACCCACGGGCTAGATGGCTGATGGGCAAGGCAGAGGACTGTGTGTGTTGGACATCTTACACTGAGTTAATAAAGCATGGAGGAAAAATGGTTTTTTAAAAGACACGAGGTCTCCTTGCAATTTTGGCTCAGGAGTGGCACTCTAAGTGACAGCCAGTGCTGAACAATTTGTGTAGCTTGTCATTGCCAGTCCTTGGGTCTCTCCACGTGTGGGAAAGTTCGTGATGGGTCTGTGGATACAGAAGCTCAGTTGCTCTTTGCACCCGACACTTGCAAAGTGTGCACATGAAAGTCTCCTGAAGGTGGCCCATTCTTTAGCACTTGTCCGGCCACTTCTGAGGGCTCCTTGCCCCTTTCCTACCCCTCTATGGGGCTTGGCTGGGGGTCTGGTGTCTGCTCGATTCAAACTTAGGACTCCCGCTACAGCTCCAGCCAGGGGGCGTTTGTAGAGGCTCCACCGTCAGGGCCAACAGGAGGGCAGCAGCCACAGGCAGTCAGGGGTCCTTCAAAATGCTTCTGGACCCCGTGTCCACTCCTGTGTTTGCCTGGTGTCACTTGCTGTTGTCTCGGGGAGACCTTCCTCAGTAGCTACGGGCACTGTCAGGCAGGGTCCCCTTCACAGCCCTGTCTTAGACAACTGCAGCCCTGGAGGCTGTAGGTGGCCAGGTTGTACACCCACTGTCACCAGGCACGTAGACATGGGCGGTCTGGGTGGGGACTTAGAGGCCCTGTCCTCTTTCCGTCTTGCCTGAGGAAAGCCAGCACGGAGTGACAGGCTGGGCCGCAGGCCGTGTATTGCAGGCCCTTCTCTTGCAGAGGCAGAATCACACCTGTCATCTCAAGAGCCATTGTGTCCTGCTTTAACACACAACTCCTGCCATTCGAGGTGCCTGGCGTGTGCATTCCTGGGGTCCCTGAGCACCCCCGGAGTTTGGCTGTTGTACCTTTGCACATACCGCTGGCCCTGGTGGCAGTATTCTGCTCAGCTGGCCACATGTCACGTTCCCGTCCTGTGGAACGCAGCCCAAGACCAGGCTCAGGTCGGTGGCCTCGGTTAGCACAGGCACGCTGCGGGGCTCCCCACCCGCCTGGAGCCCCTGGCCGACACCCAGCCTTCGACAGCTCTTCTGGCTGAGCTCTGAGCCCCCCCCGCCTCGGTCACTGCGTGCCTGCGCCGTTCCCTCCCAGGGAGGCAGACTCCAGGACAGAGTCACCCCCACCCGGGGCGGGGCCCACTGCCGCGCAGTCCAGTAGGGGAGGAAAGGCCGCGCCCCTCCTGAGTCCGCAGCCCAGGTGCAGCTGGGGCAGGGCCACTGCCTTCTCTCACCAGTGCGCCCGCTGTTTCTGCACACAGCAGCGGCCATGGGGAGCGGCAACGACAGCGCCCCCCCGGCGTTCATCCTGGTGGGCTTCTCGGACCGGCCCCGGCTGGAGAGGATCCTCTTTGCCTCGGTCTTGGTCTTCTATATCCAGGCCCTGGTGGGCAACGCTGCCATCGTCCTCTTGTCCCTCGTGGACACCAGGCTCCACACGCCCATGTACTTCTTCCTGGGGAACCTGTCCCTGCTGGACCTGGGCTTCACCACCAGCATCGCGCCCCAGCTGCTGTGGAACCTCGGGGGCCCGGACAAGACCATCAGCTACCCCGGCTGCGTGGCCCAGCTCTACGTCTACATGGTGCTGGGCTCCGCCGAGTGCGTCCTGCTGGCCGTCATGTCCTATGACCGCCACGTGGCCGTCTGCCGGCCGCTGCACTACACGGTGCTCATGCACCCCCGCCTCTGCCTGCAGCTGGTCGCCGTGGCCTGGGGCTGCGGCTTCCTGAACGCCTTCGTCATGTGTCCTCAGACCATGCGGCTCTCGCGCTGTGGGCGCCTCAGGGTGGACCACTTTCTCTGTGAGATGCCGGCGCTCATCGCCATGTCCTGCGAGGACACCATGGTGGTGGAGGCCTGTGCCTTCGCCCTGGGGGTGGCGCTGCTGCTGGTGCCCCTGTCCCTGATCCTCGTCTCCTACGGCACCATCGCAGCCGCGGTGCTGAGGATCAGGTCCACCGCGGGGCGCAGGAAGGCCTTCAGCACCTGCTCCTCCCACCTGCTGGTGGTGTCCCTCTTCTACGGGACCATCATCTACATGTACCTGCAGCCGGCCAGCAGCTACTCGCAGGACCAGGGCAAGTTCCTCACGCTCTTCTACACGGTGGTCACGCCCAGCGCCAACCCCCTCATCTACACCCTGCGGAACAAGGACGTGAAGGGGGCCGTGGCCAGGCTGCTGGGCTGGGAGAAGGGGGCGGGGCCGGCTTAAGTGAGGAGGCGCGGCCGTCCACAGCCTCCGGGTGTTCTGGGAGGCGGGGTGGGGGCACGGGGTTGGAGTCCTCACATACAGCCTTGGTATCTTGAGTCCACACTTGAGTTGCAAGCACAAACATGGCATCCGTTTGCTTCCTCGGGCACATACACGTGCCTCCCAGTGGCCGGGCGGCCCTGCACAGCACTGCCTCCACTGGCCACTGGCTGGCTTTGCGGTCAGGTGTGGGGCGTCCACCGTGGGGTGGAGAGGGTGCTGAGGAAGCTTCGGGTCTTGGGGCACTGGGATACCGGGAGCTCAGATTGGGGTGCTCGACCTCTGGGTGACTTGCTGGAGCCACTCCTGGTCACCTGAGAGCCACCACGTGAGGAAGACAGCACAGCCCTCAGGGTGCCCTGGGCTCACCCGCGGGTCTGCGTGGGACGGGCTGTCCCAGGAGCTCTGCTCTGCTCCCTCCTCCTGTGGCTCATCCACAATGGCAGAGGCCCTGTGGCCACCTGTGCCCTGTCACACAAGCACCAGGCAGTCTGCAGCTGTGTCCTACATGCCAAAGAGAGACAGCAGCAGCCTGTCCCAGCGCCCCGTGCCCAGGACTGTGGTGGCGTTTCCAGTGGGCAGGGAGGACCCTCTGCCCTCAGGAGCAGGAGCAGGAGCAGGGATGTGTCTTCGGGAGAGGAGGCCTGGCGGGCCTGTCCTCGGCTGCGCTCACAGCCTGCTCCCAGGAGCGGGGAGCAGCCGGGGAGAGGGGCCTGGAAAAAGCCGAGCCCACGGTCTGCATTCAGAGGGGACCGACCACCTTGGTCCCCTCGGAAGACTCGTGGCCACCCTCACCAGACACTCCGCTGTTGGCGATCTCACAAGGCCAGCGCAGCCGAGTCACCAAGAGCAGCGCTGACCAGGACGCCGACACCCCCCCAGGCTCTGGTGACAGACGACTGGGAGTGCTCCTGCTGGGGACAGTGGAGCCCGCTCCTCTCCTGCCCAGCCTCCTTCCCAGGTCCTGAACCATGAGCGCCCTGGGGTGGGGGCGGAGTGGCGGCGAGCCTCAGCCCGCCCTGGTTCCCGTTCAGCAGGTCCCGTGCTGTTCCCGTTGAACCGGTGGTCCCTTTCCTGGACCTGGCTTATTCTAAGTCCTGGCTTTAGTTTGACCCGCGGGATACAGAAGCCAGGAGCAGAGAGCCTGTCTGGCGGCAGCGCACGCTGAAAGCCGGGACCTGCAGCCAGGCACAGCGGCTGTACCTGCAATAGCTCCGCTAGGTCCCCTCCGGAAACCGCTGACCCCCTCCTCCCAAGGAACCACCCGTGGGGACCGTTCCTCTGAGGAAGATGCTGGCCACGGTGCGCAGGGGCAACTTGGTGCCAGGGTGAGACGGAGCGCGTGGCTGGGAGTCTCGGCGCACGGGGGCCAGTCCAGCAGCGAGAGGCAGCAGCACTGCGGGCCCTCCTCGTAACTCCGTGGCCACAGGCGTGCCTTCCTGACGGGCGTGCTGCGCTGTGCCCCTGTCCTTGGCTTAGCGCAGATGCCCCGAGGTGGCACCCACCTCATCTCAGGCTCAGGCAGATTCTGCTGCAGAGGCCGAGGCCGTGGAGCTTACTAAGACCCTCGCTGGAGCAGTGGGTGACGGGATTGTGGAGACTGTCTCCTGGCCACACAGGGAGGAAGCTCTGCTTGCTGGCATTCCTTGTCACACAGGCATAAATGCAGCCCGTGTCATAGAGTGGCGCCCTGAAAGACTAACGGCCAGACTGCTGTGTTCAAGTGGGTGGCTCCTCGCCTGGCTCCTCCTGGATCTGCTTGGCTTTGGTTGGTTTGGCTCAAGGGACACACAAGCCAGCTAAGGAGCACACTCCCAATTCTTGCTTTTACCGCCTCCCTCCCCCCACCGGGCGTCTCAGCACTGCCCAGCGCGCCCTTCTCTGCTGCAGTGTGTGGGGAGTGGATGTCTGCCATAAGCTACCCTCTGTTCCTTTGCATAGTGCCCAGGAGCCGACTGCTGCGTCACAGGGCTGCCGTTCTCCAGGTGGCTGTACCCACAGCACCCGAGGGTTCCCTTTTCTTTGCACCTGCTGACATTTATTACTTCTTGTCTTTTGATAACAACCATTCTAACAAACCACTCTAAATGAGGTGACATCTCACTGTGGTTTTAACTCGCATTGCTGATTGTCAGTGTTCTGAAGGTTCTGTATACGCGCTGGGCGTTTGAAAGCTCCTTGTTAGAAATACCTGTTTTGAGAAATACCTATTCAGATCCTTCTCCCATTTTTAATCAAAGTACTTGTTTTCTGGCTGTTGAGCTTTTTTGTGTTCCTGGTGTGTCCTGGATCCTAACCCTGCAGGTGTGGCCTGCAGAGATCTCCTCTGTCCTCCTCTCTGCTGCTGATTGTGTCCTTAGCTGTGCCGAAGCTCGTCTGTCTGATGGAATTCTGTTCATTTCCACATTTGTCACCTATGCTTTTGGCTTGTATCCAAGAAGTTATTGTCATGGAGCTTTGGATCTATGTTTTCTTCTAGCTATTTTCCACTTTCAGGTCTCATATTTAAGATCTCTAATTTATTTCCTAAGTTATGAAATTAAGAAAACATCTGACAACTCTTCTGCAGCTAGGCTGAAAAACCAAGGTAGGAGGTGATGTCAGAGGCCACGGCCCATTTCTGTTGGTGGAGGGCATTGTGTCCAGACCAGGCCAGGCACAGAGTGGGGCCTGGGGGCTCAGGGCCAGGAGCAGAGTGGGGCATGGTTCACTGAGGTCAGGGCCAAGTGCAAAGCCGTGTAGTATTCCCTGAGACTTGGGGCCCTGGGCTGGTTGTGTCTGTGCCTGTCAGTGTGTTTTACCTCTCCCCTGGAGCTCTTTTGCTTTCTTAGGTCAGCCTCTGAAGATGAAAACTCATGCAAACTTGCCCTCCAGGCCTGTGGATACAAATCTGTGGAAACTGGTTTCTATGCTTTGATAATAAAAGTTAGCTGGTGTTACTGTGGAGGCAAGGTCTGAACCAGAGCCTCAGATTCTGGCTTCTACCCTGCTGCATTAGCTCGCGGCTCGCTCATGCTTTCACAGATCTGGAAGCTTCCTGAAGGTCGTGGTGAGCTGTCACTCTGGCATCTGCCTCTCTCTCCTCCCATGAAACTCATCTGATCAACACAGGCTGCTCATCCATGGTTCCACTAACAGCTTGTGCTCTGAATTTTTCTCGCCTCTGAGCAGCGCCCCCCCCCCCCCCCCCCCCCCCGCAATCTTGACATGAATTTGCTTTGGGAAAGGGGAGAAAATGGAATTTCAAGTGTACACTGTAGTGCAGGGCTGAGGCTCTGACCTGGGGCTGTTGCCAAGGAGGAAGGCTCAGGTTCCAGGTCACAGGTAGACCTGCAGAGCTGAGCTCATGCTCCATCCAAAATAGTCGGAGCTTCAGTGATCGCCCCTCGCAGGTGCAGACAGTGCAGGGTTCTCCCGTCTCTTGGCTAGAGCTTGGCGTGAGAGCGCGTACTTAGCAGAGCTTTGCAAAATACATTGATTTTTACCTTCGAAGCAGAACGCAGAAGTCAAACTCAGGCATTGTGAGCACTCAGTCTTATACTGCTGTACTGACTTACCACAAATCCTTACCGTGACGCTACATCCCCTGTCCCCACAGGGGACAGAGGGGTTCATGACTAATGACCAATCATTCACGCAGTCATCATTTGCACTTTGTCAGTTTCCCCCCACTCAACGAGTGTACCACGCCAGGATGGTGGAGACAGACGTGAAGACTGATGGGGACATCAGGACGTCCATGCTGATGGCCTGCGAGCAGGAGCAGGTGGGCCCTCACTCGGTTCTGAGGTTTGGGGTCCTGTCAGAGACACAGCCGCTGGATCTGAGGAATGAGTGTTGGAAAGCAGGGAGCGTGGGGAGGGCCTGCGGGCGGCGGGAGGTGGCCGCCTGTGCGTCGCACCGGGGTTCAGGCACGCAGGACGCCCCCGCCAGTGTCAGGCTGACTGGGTGGGTTTTGCCCCTCACAGAAAGAAAATGAGCGGGCCTAGGACAAGCCTGGCATCAACAGGGTACATTTCAGTCAGGTCACTTGCTGCAGTTTACAGTGTGCCCTGGAGAGAGGAGGAAGAAGCGCCTTTTAGGACGCATCTCCTAGCGCCCCGCGGTGCCACAGGGTAGTGGGGCTCATTGGACATAGCAGTGTCCTCCGCTCACTTCAGTCTTCCGAGCTTCCTCCTCCCCCTCCTTCCCCGGTTCCTTCAAGGTCTTCCTTTAACTGTTTAAATCGGCCCTTTTCCGCCGCAGCGTGTGGAGGTCAGTGCGCGAGCGGGCGGGGCCTACTCCCCTGGTCCGCCCTCGCCCCGCCCCTGCGGGGGGCCTCTGCTCCAGGGGCTCTGCCCCCCTTTTTCCCATCACCGTGCTCTAGCTTCCACGTGTGAGAGAAAACAAGAAGAAGCCTTTTAACAACCCAGGAGGAAGTTACGCAAGGTCAGTTACTGGGGACAGGAGAGTGCGGAGGTCAGGAGTCGGGTCTGGGGACAGAGGGCGAGGGACTGGGGGGTCGGGCTGCGCGTGGTGGGCGTGGGAGGAAGGTTCGGGTCCTGGCCTCTCTGGGCCGGGGGACACGCTGGGGGCGGGGGTGGCTGACGGTTCAGGTTGAATCGTGGTAGCTGGCAGTTGGCAGTTCTCTCTCAGAGTAGTGGGAAGAATCACAAGGACGTCAGGTCAGGACGGCGGGGACAAGCGCTGTGGACCACCATCTCCAAGACAGCCCCTGGCACGGGGCGCCATGCCCTCTTGGCAGCAGAGGCGCGAGCCACTGAGAAGCCTGCCGTGTGTCTGGGGGCCTCGGAGGAGCGGCCCCGCCAGAGGAGCCGGGAGCCTGGTGCCCTCCGAGGCCCTGGGGGTGCAGTGCCGCCAACAGCAGGGAGCGCTCGGCCTGGGGAGCCAGGCGCCCGGCCGCAGGTTAACGACCCCTGGGGGCTTCCCGCTCAGACCGCCGGCTCCTCACTCCTCTTCCTCGGTCCAGAGGGAGAAGTGAATTTCAAATTCAAATGTTTCTGCTGCACGCTCTTCCGAATAAGTGCCAAGAGTCCATATGTATGTACAAGCCTAAGAAAAAAGACAGGCTGCAGCGACACTTTCTTTGGGTCGCTTTACGTTTTAATATTTGTCCTGAAGTAGAATTGTAGATATTTCGGTGTGCAGTTCTACTGATTTTGTAACACATAGACTTATATGACGACGGTCAAGAGCAGGGTACCCAGCGGTCCCCACCCTGAGAGCTCCCTGGTACCCTCTGTCCGCACTCTGCCCCAGCCCTGAACTCTGAAACCTGCATCTGTGCTGGTCACTACCGGTTTTCTTGGGGACAGCATGGCATACGTGTCATCCTGAAGGACCCTTATGAAGGACCACGCTGACTAAGGTTGCCTGTTCAAGGTCAGCGGGCGGCACGTGCTGCCCATTTGAGGGCGGTGCTGGCGCTCAGGTAGCCTTAGTGCTGAGCAGAATGCCTTTGCAGGGGTGGCCTCGGTGTGCTGTTGCACCGGTCGAAGGGCATCTGGGCGGTGCACAGTTCTGGGTGATGATAAATAGAGCTGCTATACACTTCTAAATACGAGTTTCCAGGGAATGTAAAGGTGCCCTCAGAAGCTGCCAAGTCCCTCACTGGCCGCCTGTGCACCGCACAAGTGGTGTGTGGTCACCCTGCCGCCAGCTGACCATAGCTGCACCAGAGGCGAGCTGGCCTCCTGCAGGCCCCGCAGCACCCCCCACCCCCGGCCCCCAGTGCAGGCCATGCCATGCCAACGTCCTGGGCGTGATGACCCAGGGGCCCTTTCCGTGTGGATCTGCCACCACCACACCCATTGTCTGTAAGATTGCCGTTTCCAGCGTTCACTCATTTTCAGTGAGTGCTTCTGTTTTCCCTGTAGAGTTGGCACAGTCTGCAGCAAGTGACGGCGGAGTCGATGGACAGACGATGGTCTGCGAACGTTTCATCCCGGCTTCTCACAGGCCTTCCTGCTCTCCACAGTGACTCTGAGCAGCACTTGCAACCTGAATGACATCCACCTGGCAGCCTTTCCGCCCCCTGTTGGCTTTCGGTGTGCTGAGGACTCTAAGCCTAACCAGCCTCTGTTTTCTTTTGTTTTCCATTAGAACTCCTATGACGTTACATTTCACATCAGTCAGCTGTGATTGTAGAAGGGATGAGGTTCAGGTGGAGGGTTTTGATAGCATGTGGCGGTCCACTCGTTCCAGCAATTTGTCTTTCTCACTGCTAACGTTTAATTCTTTTTTTTTTTTAAATCAGATTTTCTGATACAAATTTTTCTTTTGAATTTTTTCCACATAGTTCTTAGTGATTTAAAAAACTTTACTCATTCTCATCAAACATGGACTAAATTCATAAGAATTTTGTCTCAAATAAGGGGATCTTCATTCCTCAAGGGAATCCGTGAATGAGGAGGGGCTGGCAGCAGGGCCACGGGCCTGGGTTGAGTAGGCGAGATGGAAACCCACCTTGTCCACGGTGAAAGATCTGCTGAGGCTGGAGTCGGCTGATCCACACCCAGAGATCAGGCCTCGGCTGCCCGGTCCTGCTGTGGGAGGGGGCATAGGGCCTCGATCTCATGGAAGTGCTTTGAACAGTGCCTTTGTTCAGGAGATGCTTCGTAAATCTTAAATATACAAGAACACCAAAAAATCTGGATCACTAAGCATGCTGGTGAATGGACTCAGAGGAGGCTCGCTAGGCGAGGAAGAGGGTGGGTGTGCCCTGGGCTGACCAGCCATCGTCCATGTGAGGACAGTATTGTGGAACAGAGACCACGACAGCATGGAGGAGCAGGTGGTGACAGCCTTGTCACCTGGTGAAGGCTGATACCAGCCTCTCAGCAGGGACACGGCTGTAGGAGACCAGGCTCAGGATGGACACAGGATGGTGTGTCCAGGCAGGACGGGTTGATGGTGGCCGGCACCTCACGTACAACATGTGATGCATCAGTGTCAGCATGACATGCTGCCCCAGGGGCGTGGGGACACTGGTGGAACTGGTGGTCCCACTGAGCCAGGCGTGGGCTGCTGTCTGCCAGCACAGCTGTGGACGCGTCGTGACCACGTTACGGAGCAGCTTGCAGATGGCTGTGAGCAGCCCTCGCCCCAGGGGAGCACGCACCATGGCCCCACGGGCAGGAAGCGGAGTGGGACGCTCACCTGGTCTGTGGTGGTCTCTCCTGGGCCCAGAGGCTGACCAGCAGCCCGGGAAGGATGCTGGGTATAGCCAAAGCCGAGGACGGGGTGCTGAGGAGGGAGTACGTGGGCGTGCGGACTTGAGGTTTCACCAGGAAGAGGAAGGTGACTGTCTTGGTGCAGGTGATGGCCAGAGAGTCAGAGATCATGGGGACCACAGGGACATCTCCTGCTGGATGGGTCAGGGACCCAGCAGAATGATGTCTCCACGGGGTGCTCGTGGTTCTTCCCTCACCCCACAGGTGACACGGCTGTTTAGGGCAGGCTGTGACCTGCTGCTGTTAGAAAATGCAGGCGCGGGGTGTCCCGGGGTGGGGTTATTTGTTTTTTTGGTGTTAAGATTTTTGAGTTCTTTATATATTTTAGAGATTAGTGCTCTATCTGCTGTGCATGTGGTAAAAATTTGTTCTCAATTAGTAGGCTCTCTATTCACCTCACTGATTGTTTCTTTTGCCAAGAAGAAGCTTTTTAGTTTGAATCTATCCCATTTATTGATTCTTGATATTAATCCTTGTGCTACAGGAGTCTTATTAAGGAACTTGGGGCCTAATCCAACTTGTTGGAGATTAGAGCTTACTTTTTCTTCTGTTAGGCATAGCATCTCTGGTCTAGCTCCTAGATCCTCGATGTACTTTTGAGTTCAGTTTTGTGCATGGTGAGAGATAGGGGTTTAATTTCATTATGTTGCATATGGATTTCCAGTTTTCGCAGCACCGTTTGTTGAAGAGGCTATCTTTTCTTCACTGTACATTTTTGGCACCTTTGTTGTTGGGACTTTCTGGACGCTGTCTGCCAAGGGGATGGGCTCTGGTTGCTTACCACGCCCTTTGGAGGACCGGGGCTAAGCAAGGGGGTGTGGCTATGACGTATCGTGAGAGCCGGAACCACCCTGCTGGTCAAGGATTGGTTATTTTTAGGCCTATATAAGTGCAGTTCACTGTTCAATAAATTTGAGTTTTTGGCCTTGCTTTCTACCAAAACTCCCCGGGTGTGGTGTGGTGTCCGTCAATCAGGCGGGGATAGAGAAACTCAGCGACTTTTGCCCGCTAAGCCTATCTTCGCCAGGTAAGCTACTTTAACTCTTTCTGCTGGCAGAAAGAACCCCCTTTTAGGGCCCAAAAAGGGGGGTAGCTTTAGACCTCGGCCCCATTAATAAGTAACACAGCAGTCAAGGCAGTTGGTGCCCAAGCGCGGGCACGAAAACAAAAGAAAATTATCGATAGGCTTAGCACGGTTAGAGACGCAGCGTCTCTCTGGCAAAAGTATCCTCTAATATGGGGCAAGCTTTAATATTTAAGAAATCTCAGGACCCAGCCCTCGAGGCATGGCGGTGTATTTTAAGAAAGCAAGGTCTCCAGATTTCTGATGCTCAAGCTGAAAAAATTTGAAGCTCATTAATACAGGCGGCTCCCTGGCTCCTGAAAGCTGATTATAACGCATGGAAGATATGGCACTGTGCGGAACAGATTTTAAGAGAGAGAGAGAAAATGAATACGGGGAAATTCCACCTCCGGGAGTTTATCCAACATTATCCGCCCTAAAAACATGCTCTCTCATACAACCAATAAAAGAATCTGCAGAGGCCACAGATCAGGCACCTCAAATTATAAGAATTGAGGTAACGGAGCAGGCCCATGGGAAAATAAAATATCTGAATCTAATCTCTCCTGGTCTGGGGAATTAAACAGCCCCTCCTGGTCTGCGGATTTGGAGAAGCCTAACCACTCCCTAGAAGTAGAGAAATCCCGCTCTGCGGAATTAGGAAAAAACTAGCAATCAGGAACCTACAGCCCCTCCCTTGGAGAGCTTAAAAAAATTCCCTGAGGACAAAGGCCATCGGCCACATGGCTCACCACCCTGTGAGCGGGATCCGCCATTTTATGAGCCCGCCCCTTCCGGGCCTTCTGCACCACTGCTTTACCAGAGGCGCCAGTTTCACAGCAGCTGCTAGCGCCCCCTGGTGGGATTTCACCTGTAATGGCGTTTCCAGTTAATTTAAATCCAGGAGGAAATAGGCCGAATATTTGGTACCCCTGGGAAACTCAAGAGTTAAAAGAGTTAAAAAAAGCGGTGTCGGAAGACGGTCCCAACTCTCCATGGCAGAATGTATTTTATCAAGTCTGGCACATCAAGCCTGCACGACAAAAGATTGGAACAATTTAACCAAAGCCGTGCTTCCAGGACCTTTATTTATAAAGTGGTGTGCATATTTTACTGATGAATGCCATATGCAGGCAGAGAGGAACCGATCTATGAATCCTCCCATACCAATAACCTTTGGGATGCTGGCAGGAGTTAATGACCAATATGCCACCGGCATTCAACAGGCAGCAATACCAGCCCCTTACTGAGAGTAGGTGCAAGCTTTAGGGCTGGCAGCATGAAAAAGCTAGAGGATGGCCCTACAGAGCCTCCTATAGCTGGAATCACTCAAAAAGCTAATGAGGATCTGGCCACATTTATTGAGAGAGTGGAAAAAAGCCTTCAAAGGAAATTTCCACCTGGTACGATGAGGGATCAATTTGCAAAAATGCTGGTTTGGGAAGGGATGACCACAGATCACAAACTGGCCTGTGCCGGGTTAAAGGATAGATCTATGGGGAGATGGATTATTGCCACCAAAGATGTGGGTTCTCAAACTCATCAATCTCAAGTCTTAACCACACTGCCCTTAATGCCCATACTGAGGTATTAGCAACAGTTTTAAATGGAAAAGGGACTGTTTTAAGTGTGGATGACAGGGCCATTTAAAAAAAGACTGCCCCAATGGCCCTGGTCGGCCCCCAGAATGCTCCCCTAGCCAGACTCAGAGTCCAGCTGCCCCTAGAACACTTTGTCCTAGATGTAAAAGAGGATATCATTGGAGAAAAGATTGCAGATCTAAATTTGATAGTCAGGGGAAACCTTTAAACTCCTAAAGGGGCATCCTCCAGCCCCGTTACACCAAGGAGGTTCCCCTGCTCACAGTCCCCCTAAGGTCCATTGGACAGTTCCTATTGTTCCAGGGATTAGATCAAAGATGGATATTTATATATCAGGAAAGAAATTTCGTTGCCTGATGGATACTGGGGCAGATTGTACTATACTAAGGAAGGAAGAGATTCCACCTCAATGGGAACTAATTCCAGGGCCCCAATTACTCGGGGTAGGTGGAAACACTCATTCAGAAGAAACCAGAGATTGGCTTAGATAGAGAGACATAGATGGAAATCAAGGGGAGGTTCGCCCCCTTGTGGCCCCTGGATTAACCTCTAATTTATTAGGCCAGGACATCTTGGGAGAAGCTGAAGCTTACATTACTACAACCCATAGAGAGCTTCAAAATGATATATTAATTAAAGATACGGGGAGAGAAACTTCCAATCATCAAATAGGGTCTCACCCCCAATCCTAAAGGCCACTGCTCCCCAAGTTCCTGCCATTCAATGGTGAGATGGCCCCCAAATCTGGGTTGAGCAGTGGCCTCTTCCTACTGAAAAACTAAACCATTTGAGGGCAATTGTCCAAGAACAGTTAGCCCTAGGACACATTAGACCCTCTCTTAGCCCATGGAACAGTCCTGTTTTTGTTATACAAAAGGCCACAGGGAAATGGAGGATGTTACAAGACCTCTGAAAAATTAATGATAGGATGTTCATTGTTGGCACACCTCTGCGTGGCCTCCCCTGGATCCCTTCTATTTCAAGAGATTTAACCTTAATTGTTATTGATATTAAAGATTGTTATTTTTCTATTCCTCTTCATCCAGATGATTATGAAAAGTTTGCTTTTTCTATCCCTTCTAATAACTTTCAGAGGCCAGATGAGCGATATGAATGGATAGTTCTCCCTCAAGGTATGGCTAACAGCCCAGCTTTTTGTCAATATTATGTTTCATGTCTCCTGTCACCATTAATGAAAAAATCGCAGCTCACCCTATATGTTTATATGGATGACATCATCCTGGGAGCTGCTGATGTCCAGCAACTGGGCTCAGCTTACCTGACCCTTCGAGAGCTCTTAGAAAAAGGAGGATTACGCATATCCAATGACAAGGTCCAAACTATTCCTCCCTTCAAAATATTGGGGGACAAAACTTAACCTAGACTCGGTTTGTCCTCTCAAACCTCAACTAGTCATTCAAAAATCTTATTCCTTGGCAGAGTTACAGAAGCTATTAGGAGAGCTAAACTGGTTAAGACCATGGCTTCATATCTCTACTGAGGATTTATTACCTCTCTTTGAGTTGCTACGGAGAAAATCCCCCTCTGATGTGATTATACTAGAAAAAGGTCATCTGTCAATATTACAAAAAGTCCAAGATGCCCTCAATTCAGCCCAATTGGCTCGATACCAACCAAAGCAACCTCTATAATCTGTGGATTTTCTCAGGTGCTAAGCTCCTTACAGCTGTTCTCACCCAGATGGGAAATCCATTAGAATGGATACATTCCTCTGTGGGAGGAGCACCTCGAGTTTATTCCCAATTAGATCAATTAGCAGATCTTATAATAAAAGGGAGAGATACATCATTGAGACATTATGGAAAAGACCCAGATATTTTAACAATTCCTTACCATTTGTCAGACTTTGAGTGGATACAGAGAAAACAACCCTAGAGTCTCCTATGCTTTAGAAGGATTTTTTAGGACAAGTTGACTGTCATTACGGGTCAACCAAATGGACCTCTTCTTTTCCCAAACTGGAGTGGACTCCCCCCATCCTTTTTTCCATCAAGCCACTCCCCAAGGCAGTAAATGTCTTCACAGATGGAGGAAAAGAAGGGTCAGCAGTTGTAGTTTTTTTTTCACCCATCCTCAGGCCAAAGGACACAATACTTTGAAGCAGTTACTGGTTCTGCTCAATTTAAAGAATTATATGCTGTTGCATTAGCCTTGACCCATGTCTATGAGCCTATGAATCTCATCTCAGATAGTTTACCTACTCTAAATGCCTCATATATAAAGATAGATAATAATCCTATCACTCCTCTGATGATTCAGGTTCGATCCCTGTTAAAGGGGCTTAATGAGCCTATTTCCTCCAACATCTTAGGGGACATCAAGGCTTATCTGGGCCCCTCTCTGAGGGAAATCAGGCTGCTGACCGTTTGGCCACACACAGGTGTACTAACAGTTACAGTCCCATATCAACAAGACCTTCAGTTAGCCCAAGGTCTTCACAACCTTACTCATTTAAATTGGAGAGGACTACATCATAAATTTCCTTTAGTTCCTATAAAAGATTTAAAAAAGATTTATAAAGGACATGTAAGTCCTCTTTGCCCTTCTTACAGGTCCCACCTCTCCAGTCCCCTGGGGTAAATCCCCAGAGGCCTATGGCCCAAAGCTGTCTGGCAGACTGATGTAACCCATTATGTGCCATTTGGAAAATTAAAATATATATTTATGTCCATAGATACTTATTCACATGCTTGTTGGGCCACGGCACACTCTGGAGAAAGGGCTAAACATGCTGAAAGTCACTTTTTTACAATGCTTTGCTATTCTTGGACCAATTAATAAAACAAAATGGGGTAAGCAACCCCCATGACCAGTTAAAGACAGCTATGCTTACCTTAAATATTTTAAATTTTTCCAAACAGCAGCCTCTGTCTGCGTTTCAAAGACACTGGTCTAACCAAACGCCTTATGTAAAGGTTGAGGTCTGATGGAAAGACCCATTAACTGGATTCTGGAGAGGTCCAGATCCGTTAATAAGTGCTGGCAGAGGTTTTGGATGTGTCTTCCCAATGGGAGAACAAAACCCTATATGGGTACCTGCCAGAGATCTCAAATACTGCCAGTCCGACCAAAATGACTACCCAGGAGCACAAGCTCTTGAGGGGTGATCCTTTCTTTTTTCCACAGAAATGAAAAGAAAGAAAAAACACCATGACAAATCTCCTGTCCTGTTGTGATTAAACTTCTCATCACATCCATTCCAAAATTCATCAAAAACACTGTCTTGGACTCCTTCTTTGTCAGTATCTCAACCTTCTGCGACATTCCTGTGACAATTGTCTGGACTTTGTGCTAGATGGCTTCCTTGGGACTCTGAGGGACTGTGCCATTTCTGTGACAATTGTCTGGACTTTGTGCTAGACGGCTTCCTTTGGACTCTGAGAGAAGAGTGCTATATCTGTGACAATTGTCCGGACTTTATGCTAGAGAGAAGAATGCTATTCCTGTGACAATTGTCCGGACTTTATGCCAGATGGCTTCCTTTAGACTAAACGGAATAGGTGGACTTTCTCCCTTTGGTGAAATCCCTGATTGTCATTGTCTTTGTGTTCACTTTTGGGCCCTATATAAACTAACCAGATTGATACAGCTGGGTGGTCTGCTGTCATGCTGAGCCAAAGCCCTACAGGCTTGGCCATGGTCCTTAACAAGATGCGGAGGTTTGCCATCCAGTTTAGCCTTCCCAAAGGTGACTGTCCTGTCCCGTGTCCTTCCCCTGGTCACTTGCTGGCCCTGGGTGTGTCCACCTGAAGTGCTAGGGTGGTAGCCAATGATGGGTAAGATTTTTCCCAGAGAGGAAAAACAACCTAAACAGGCACACTCTCGAGTGAGATGGACACCCTAATTTTCGAAATACAGGATGGGACATCCCATTTTTGAAATATAAAATGGAGAAGCCCCATTTTGAAAAAAATAAAAAAGGGGAATTGTTGGGACTTTCTGGACACTGTCTGCCAAGGGGCTGGGCTCTGGTTGCTTACCACGCCCTTTGGAGGACCGGGGCTAAGCAAGGGGGTGTGGCTATGACGTATCGTGAGAGCCAGAACCACCCTGCTGGTCAAGGATTGGTTATTTTTAGGCCTATATAAGTGCAGTTTCACTGTTCAATAAATTTGAGTTTTTGGCCTTGCTTTCTACCAAAACTCCCCGGGTGTGGCGTGGTGTCTGTCAATCAGGCGGGGATAGAGACACTCAACGACTTTTGCCCGCTAAGCCTATCTTCGCCAGGTAAGCTACTTTAACTCTTTCTGCTGGCAGAAAGAACCCCCTTTTAGGGCCCAAAAAGGGGGGTAGCTTTAGACCTCGGCCCCATTAATAAGTAACACAGCAGTCACGGCACTTTGTCTAATATAAGATAACTGAAATTATATGCGTTAGTCTCTGTGTCCTCTATTCTGTACCACTGGTCTACCAGTCTATTTTGGTGCCAATACCATGCTGCTTTTGTTACTATTGCTCTGTAGTGTAATTTAAAGTCTGGTATAGTGATGCACCTGCTTCACTCTTCTTGCTAAGGATTGCATTAGCTTATTCTGGGTCTTTTATTTTTCCAAAGGAATTTCATGACTACTTTTTCTATTTCTATGAGGAATGTCATTGAGATTTTGATTGGAATTTCATTAAATCTGTATAGTGCTTTTGGTAGTATGGTCATTCTGACAATATTAATTCTGCCTATCCAAGAACAAGGTAGATAGTTCCATCTTCTAAGGTCTTCTATAATTTCTTTCTTTAGTGTTCTGTAGTTTTTGTTATAGGGGTCTTTCACCTTTTTTTGTTGATTCCCAAGTATTTTATTTTATTTTTTAATGCTATTATAAATGGGGTAGTTTTCCTCATTTCCCTTTCAGAGGATTTGTTACTGATATGTAGAAATGCCTTAGATTTATGGGTGTTGATTTTGTATCCTGCTACTTTGCTAAATTCATTTATGAGTTCTAAACGTTTTTTCTGGTAGAAATTTTTTGGGTCTTCCAGGTATAAAATCATATTGTCAGCAAATAGTGATAATTTGAGTTCTACTTTACCTATCTGTATCCCTTTAATTTCTTTCATCTGTCTTATTGATCTGGCCAGTGTTTCAAGTACTATGTTAAATAGAAGTGGTGAAATAGGGCATCCCTGTCTTGTTCCAGTTTTTCAAGGTAATGCTTTCAATTTTTCTGCATTTAGAATGATGTTGGCCTGGGATAGCTTTTATGATGTTGAGATATGTTTCTGTTATCCCTAATTTTTCTAGTGTTTTAAACATGAAGTATTGCTGTATTTTGTTGAATGCTTTTTTCTGCATCTATAGAGATAATAATATGATTCTTATTTTTAAGTCTATTGATGTAATGAATTACATTTATTTATTTCCTTATGTTAAACCATACTTGCATCCCTGGAATGAACCCCACTTGATCGTAGTGTACTATATTTTTGATATGTTTTTTGTATCCGATTTGCCAGAATTTTATTGAGAATTTTTGCATTTATGTTCATTGGAGATATTGGTCTGAAGTTTTCTTTCTTTAATGTGTCTTTGCCTGGTTTTGGGATCAGGTTGATATTGGCCTCATAGAATTAGTTTGGAAGTGCTCCCTCTTTTTCTATTTCCTGAAATAAATTGAAGAGTTGGTATTAGTTCTTCTTAAAAGGTCGTGTAGAACTTGGCTGTGTATCCATTTGGCCCTGGGCTTTTCTTGGTTGGTAGGCTTCTGATGGCATCTTCTATTTCATTGTTTGAAATTGTGTATATCATCCTGCTTCAATTTGGGCAAATCATATGACTCTAGAAATTTGTCTATGCCTTAAATGTTTTGTATTTTATTGGAATACAAGTTTTGAAACTAATTTTGAATTATCTCCTATATTTCCATAGTGTCTGTTGTGATATCTCCTTTTTCATCATGTATGTTAATAATTTGAGTTTTCTCTTTCCTTCTCTTTGTTAGCCTGGCTAAGGGTCTGTCAACTTTATTTATTTTTTCAAAGAACCAACTTTTTGTTTTGTCAATTTTTTCAATTGTTTCTTTTGTTTCAATTTCATTTATTTCAGCTCTGATATTAATTATTTCCTGTCTTCTACTGCTTTTTGGTGTTGGATTGTTCTTCTTTTTCTAGGGCTTTGAGATGTAATGTTAAGTCATTTATTTGTTGACTCTTTTATTCTTTTGAGGAATGAACTCAATGCAATGAAATTTCCTCTTAGAATTGCCTTCATAGTGTCCCAGAGATTTTGATATGTTCTGTCTGTGTTCTCATTCACCTCTAAAAATTTTTCAGTCTCTCTTTGATGTCATCTGCAATCCCTTGTTCATTCAATAGCATATTACTTAGTCTCCAGGTGTTGGAGTAGCTTTTATTTCTTATTTTATCATTGATTTCTAATTTTGTTCCATTATGGCCTGACAGAATGCAGGATAGTATCTCTATTTTCTTATATTTGCTAAGAGTTGTTTTGTGGCCTAGTATATGGTCTATTTTAGAGAAGGATACATGTGCTGCTGTGAAGAAAGTGTATTTGCTCATTGAAGGATGAAAATATTCTATATAAGTCTGCTAAGTCTAAGTTGTTTATTGTATTTTTGAGTTCTATAATTTTCTCTGTTCAGCTTTTGTTTGGAAGATCTAGCCAGTGGTGAAAGGGGTGTTTTAAAGTCTCCAAGAATTATTGTGTTGTGGTCATTTGACTCTTGAACTTGAGAAGAGTTTGTTTGATGAACATAGATGCTCCATTGTTTGGAGCATATATGTTTATAATTGTTAAGTCTTGTTGGTGTATGGTTCCTTTGAGCAGTATGTAGTGTTCTTCTTTATCCCTTTTGATTGACTTTAGCTTGAAGTCTACTTTATTTGATATGAGGATGGAAACCTGTGCTTGTTTCCTCAGTCCATGTGAGTGGTAGGATTTCTCCCAATCTTTCACCTTTAGCCTGTGGATGTCTTTTCCTATGAG